>NQII01000455.1:423098-433617 GCA_002778355.1 Clitarchus hookeri | reverse complement strand
ATATATATGTATTTATTTAACTAAGTTTCACAGTTCACAGACGGAGTTTCAGTTTGCAGAGTACGAACTTTCTCAATTAATTATACCAGTGCAGAAAACAGCGCCACAGTAGTTGACTTATTATTTATGTTTCTGAAAACTGTCCTGAAGAAATAATACCTGCTGCTACCTCCCACACCGGCTGAGAAATGAAATAATAAAGTCTAGTTGCCGATGTGGGGGTTCTCGTCTTGCCCGAACGCGGCCTAGGCTAGCATTGTATGATGCTTCTCACGACTGCACTGACGACTGACTTGAATAAGTGAAGGGCTGCCTCTCGCCCCCCTCTCCTGAGATAAGCGCCTGGCCACGCACGCTCTCCCTCGTTATCATACTGCTCCGCACAAACTAATCCTGCGCCGTCAACATAAATGAACTTCGCCGTCAACATCCAGATTAACTAACCTCTCTTACAACAAAACTTGATGACGTTGCCTGAAACTGCGCTGGAGGAACTAAAACTTGTCGACGTCACCTGATCCACAGAAACGAACTAATATAATTAATGCTGACGCATAACAAAAAACCAAAGTTCGAAACGAAACTGTAACCGGACTACTGATAAAACGTAAACAGCAGACGTCCGCCCGTTAACCTACAATAGCACACGTCTGCTGGATAAACTAACACTGGAAACGAGCCACCGCGGCTTTAAACGTGAACCCGATAAAAATATTACTAAGCTTGTCAAAGCTTCAAACACACGAAAGAATTTTACACCAGAGTCCCGAAAAATTAAGAATATTGTGTCATTACAGCAGGTCCGTGAGCACTCTAGCCTATATATTTACTCTATGGTAAGTACAGGCACAAAATGGCATGATTGTTCCTTTGATGTGGGAGTACCCATTCTCTGGCTGTGTGAAGCTCTGAGAATGGGCCTTGCATAATTTTTAGCAAATACATGCTGTGAAGAGTTCTCTATTGGCTAGGCGTCCAGCTGGCAATTAGGTTAACAATTACTGATTGCTGTACAGCGTTCCAACATTTTGCTGGCTTGTTTGCATGAGTACACACACACACACTCTTTCTCTTTCTTTCTCTCTCTTTCTCTTTCTCTCTCTTTCTCTTTCTCTCTCAGTCTCTCTCTCTCAGTCTCTCTCTTTCTCTCTCAGTCTCTCTCTGTGCTATTATTAAGAGACTTCAAAATTTGCTTTAAAAAAAAATTCCGTGTATAAACAGTGTATTCTCTGTCATCTGTCAGTATCTAAAATCTCTGAATAATACAAATGTATGAGCTTAAAACAAATCATTTACTTATTTTGTGTACATATATTTTGTTTCAATATTGTTAGAATTTTATTGTGGTGTTGAAAGTTTAATTTTCTATAACTTTGTCTTTTTTTATAATTTTTTATTTACAAAAACGATTGTACATACCAGGATATCTTGCACACTTATTTTTTTTTTTGGGTTCAAAAGATTGGGTGCATAAAATATGCAAAGTAACTTTTTGTGCATATTTTTATGAACTGATTACATCTAGTGGTTCACCAATAAGTCTTTACCTGTTAATGATTCAGTTACCAATTGTGAGATCAATAATCAGCAAATACCGATTTGGTTAACAATTATTACAATTTAATAAATTAGTCACTAATAATTATAAGCAATTCCGGTGCGTTAAATTTTATTTTAACGGAACTGTTCACTCTAGGATACAGTATGAGCAAAGCATATAATATTGTGGAAGAGGAGTGAAGAGGTGGTCCAGACAGGCAGAGGAGTATTAACTGAGAAAGTGTTAAGGGGGGGGGGGTAGGAAAGAGAGAGAGGAGTCATTTGCTGGCAGAACAAACAAAACAAGGACTAAACACAGCAGGTGGCAAGCAGCTCTCCCCCCCCTCCCACAGGTATTCTGACCCCTAACCATCCCNTTCTGACCCTCCCGGCCTCTCCCAATGGCATAAAAAAAAATTTGGATTCGTTTTGTTTTTGTCCACCATAAATCTCATCTGTATACTTCAAGAAAGCCATAAACTACCATGATTGAAGCCTTTCAAAGTACTATAAAAAATAAAATATTGGAAGTGTTACAAAATGTATAGTGAAATCCAAATGAGAACATAATGTGCAGAGTCCATTGCCACTGCAGGAAGGGGTGGGGTCGGGTTATTCAGTTCAGTTCAGTGATGATAAGAGCTGCTCCTGTGTGAATATTACCTGTCGAAAAACCGTAAGTCGCACAGCGCTGTGTTAGAGAGGTTACTAGTTTTGTGTGTACAGCGCCAGCCAGCGGTGTCGTGTCGCGTGGTTTCCCTCCCTCCAGTTTAAAGGTTTTTTTTTACAATTGCTAGCTGAAGGGGAAAGGCAATGAACTAGAGGGGGACAGAGATAGTTGAACCAGTCCACCTTCTCACACAGTTTATTTTTAGACCTCACCCTCTTGGCGAATACCTGCTAGCTCTGCCTTTCTGGACAAAGCTCGAGAGAGAAACATTACCTGTCTCTCTGTTTGAACCAGGAGTGGGAGGAATGTTTCCAGGTCTACAGAGTGGTTCCAGGAACTTGAGGTGAAGCACCAGTCTCCTTATCTTCCATACAAAAGACTGTTTGGCAACAGTGCATTATAAGAAATGTACAGTTTCACAAATTATGTGCCACCCCAACCTCTCGCAGCCACATTTTGAAGTATTTGGAAACTCTGTATTCATAGGTGAAATATTTTTTCTTCAAATTCAGAAATGTGTAAGATAAGCTGGTAAAATACAGTATTCAGTATTAATTTTTTTTCTGGCAGGTATTGTCTTATTACAATTCATACAACCAATCAGAAAATTAATGCTTTTGTTTTGTTTGTAGGTGTAGTTAATGGCAATCCAGTAATACAGTCAAATGTTCGAAATGGGATTTTGGAGCTGGTTAACAGACATCCTAGTGGTCTGGAGTCTACACAACTGGAGCAACTTTATGAGGTGACAGATGATGTATTGTTAGTCAATGTGTGGTTTTTCAGAGTTTCGTAACGTAATTTAAATTGTTTATGAGGAGGAACCAACTTCAGTGAAATTTTTGTTGTTGTAAAGTCTGCATGAAATATTGAAGTACAGTAAGCAGTGTGAATTGTAAACCTATGCACATGTGCATGCACTCTTAGCACCTATAAACTGTGAGCTTGATATTTTTTTGCTTGAGTTTCACTACGTTTATAGACATTTAGGATTTTCGGTCTTCTTGTAAGATTTGCATATAATGTGCAGCCATTAGCAGAATCCTAAGATTCTAACTATGAGATGTGGCTGTGAGCTTAATAGCATTGATGTTTGTTAGAACCTACCAAAGAAAAGTTAAATACTTAACTTATAGCAGATTTGACTGGGTTGTATTGTGGGCGAGGTGCAGTGCAGTGCATACAATCAGCTAGTGTTTGTGCAAGGTAGTGCCAATATTTTTTTCTCAGCCTACGAGTGCATGGTTCAAGAAATTCAAAGATGAAAATTAACAAGACAGGTTGAGGGTAGGGAGGTATAGTAATGGGCGGGGAATGTTTGAGAGGAGGTTGTGTGAACGTTTGCTGACCCAAACGTGTTGCCATGGACAGCATGACCACCATAGAGGTGTGAACCATGCTACTAACAGGATCACTTCCCTGGAACAGGTGCAGAAACGCCACACAACAATAGTGTCATGAACCATGCTGCCACTCAAAAGACCACCCTTAGCAAATGCATCCAGGCCACATAGCCATAACCAGGCTGGGCACAATATCGTCCAAGGGGGAGGTTCCACGGTTAGCTCACACAGCCAAGCTGGGTGGTAAACCACACCACCTCTCTGGTAAAAGTACTACAAGGGAGGAGAGAAAGTTTCGGAGATGGCCCATTTATTAATAAATTGAAAATGCATGCCGCCAAGCCCAACTTCCTCTGGAGTGTACTACTTGACCCAGGATGTAATCTGCTTCCTGGGAATATTGTAGAAGTAACAGCAAACAGGGTTAGCAGGGCACAGGATTCCCACAAATGAGACTATGATAGACCCTTGTATGACTTGGAGCCACGGTGGCTGAGTGGTTAGCCATCTCGTCTCCCACCAAGACAAACTGGGTTTAATCCCTGGCCAGGCCACTCCCTAATTTTTGCATGTGGGAATCATGCTGGACGATGCCGTGGTCAGCGGGTTTTCTCTGGGTTCTTCCGTTTCCCCTACCCCATCATTCCGGTGGTGCTCCATACTCACCTCAATCACCCTCATTGGCTCTCAAGACCTCACTTTTTATAGAGTCGCTTAAATCTCTTCGCTCGCTCGCTCACTCACTCACTCACTCACTCTCACACTCTCACTCTCTCTCTCTCTCTCTCTCTCTCTCTCACACACACACACACACACACTCTCTCACTCACTCTCACTCTCTCTCACACTCTCACACTCTCACTCTCTCACTCACTCTCTCACTCTCTCACTCTCTCACTCACTCACTCACTCTCTCACTCACTCTCTCACTCTCTCACTCACTCACTCACTCACTCACTCACATGGGGGTATGACCACAACTGAGTGATGTAGAGTTGCTGAATCAGAAGGGTACTAAATAAGAGTCATTCACACACTGAGTGCATCTCACTGAATAGAATGAGGCAATCACACTGAATGGCAGTGGTGCCAGGCATCTCTGGCTCATGTATGCCTTCAAGGACCATGGCAAAAGGTCAAAGGAGAGGGCATCCAGCCACACTGGGAATCACCATTCCCTCCGCCTCACTCATGCACAATTACGTGGAGAATCTCAGCCCTCCCCCACCTGCTGCCCACGCATGATTGCCGGCCAGCTATTGAAGAAGCTGTAGCTCAACCACAGGAGCTCACTGTTCAGCATGCTGCTGCACACAGGATCAAGTTCCGTCGTATGCCGGCTGCTGACCCTGTACACCTTATTTGAAGTGCAGAGGCAGGGGGTGGAGGAATTGTCTATTGCAACACCAGTTGTGGCTAACAGTCACAACATGTTTAGTAACTGAGTATTTGTTTGCATGTGGGAAAACTCTGTGGTTAAACATAGCACAGTAAAGTGAGTTTCCTACCATGGTTTTCATGGTATCCGCAATTATTTACTTAGTATAGTTTCTTCTTACGATTAAATTAAAGTTTTACAAACTTTTAAGAAATAGGTAATGTAGAAATTTTTTGTGTTGAAAGGTTAACTTCTTTAATTTTGCATATAGTTTTAAACTAATTATTGTATAGAGGAAATCTCTAATCTATATTTTATTACTGAGATGTAGAAGAAATTGTTTTTTCTCAAACATAACATACACACACACATGCGTGCATGCACACACACACAGATATGTGTGTGTGTGTATATATATATGTGTGTGTGTGTGTGTGTGACACACGCACATCTTGTAAAGTTTAATGACTGGAAGTAAAACGTTACAAAATCATCCAGAAAGCCCAAAGAACTACAGCACAAAATTTTTACTTCTTACGTAATTGTGTTCAAAAATTTGATTTCATTCAAGAGATGCAGACTTACAAAGGCTTTCAAGTTTACAAACTGCATTAAAGCTAAAATATCAATTAACATACTGTTGCAAATCACCAGAGGCATATAGAAGTTGATAAGATGTAGAGATCTTAATAAAAATAAATGAGCTGAATTTAATTTCTTTATTTATTTACAATGTTATAAAAAATACACACAGCTATTATTTCAACATTAAACTGTTTGTCTCTGCTGGTTTACTTATATCCTATCAGTGAGAGCGTTATTTAATACCACTCTTCAATCTAATTAAACTCCTTATCACTGTCTTTACATTAGCTACAGTCACTTAATCTTCACTTATTATGTACGCATATACACCCAAAATGTCCACTGCCATACATTAACACTATCCCAAATGTTTGCCACTCAGCACATGTAGTAGTAATGAATTTTAGTGCTAGTGATCATTAAACATATTGGTAGGTCTCATATTTTAGTATGTATTGAATTGCATTTTAGATACATAAACAAGATATGCTGTGATAGGAGTTATTGGTCAATGAGTTACATGATTTCATGGTACCCCGCCAGTGCTCTGAAGGTACTGGTATTAAAGTAAGCATTTTAAAGACCTTCCTTGGGCTTATGCAAAACAGATATACCAGTTCAGAATTTATTGCAGATTTCTCTGGCAAACTGGGTGTACTTTGTACATGCACATTGGGTCATTTTCATTCCAATTGTGTTTTGTTAATATATTTCAATAATCTTTGAATACATTTATTCTCATGAACCAACATTTGTCATCTGCGACTCCTTTTGCTTTTTGTTGTTTGCGCAAGTGTACACTTGAAATACGTTCACATGTTATTATTTTAATCATTATAAGTAAATACTTTTAAATCAGAAAGCTTAAAGATTTTCTGTAATAATAAGTAAAGCTAAGAACATTATTTTTTGTAGTCTGTAATTTTTACTCATTTGTTTGTTTATTTGTTAGTTTAATTCATTAAATTTATGTATTTTTTTTTTGTGTTTTTGATTTATGCATTTTTGACCATTACAATAAAAAAAATATTACTAAAATATGCTGTACATAATTGAGTTTTTTAATTCTAAATACAGTTCATGTTGTATGTCTTCAGGCTACATACAAATTGAGATTGAATCCTCAGGGAATGGGATTTGCAGATCTTGAGTCCTGCTTGTTGGCCTTGTTTGATGACTTGTCAATTAAGTACGTTAAGGGAAAAATCTACGTTCATCCAAAAATGCCAAAATGGGCTGATATTCTGAAGAATCCACCATTGCCTCCAATGTCTGAGGTAGGTTGTAGTAGAAAATAACTACTATTTATTAACTACACATTTCATTATAAAGCGTGCATGCATAGTTTGCTTAATTTTTTTTCTCTAGGTAATTCTCTTTGTTTGCTGCTCATCAGGAAAGTATATTTGTACAACTTAAATTTGGTATTTCAAAAGTATGTCTCCATAAGAGAAGGCCTGAATATCCATAATGTATCTTTTATTGCATGTAATTTTCTCTTTTACTTCACATCCAGGAGAATTTTTTTTCACAAGATATTGCTACAAAATTGTGCTGTTACTCTGTAGTGTAAGATAGTCTGGAAAAAATTGGGATACTATGTTCCAGAAAAAAATCTATTTGGGAAATTCCATTTATACTTCTTATACTGAGGTAATTCTTGTTTAATCACTATGGATTTGATAAGCCTGAAGTCTACTTTTGTTTATATTATTATCTAATTATTTACAAAGTAGAACACAGCTGTTTTTTATTTGAATCAACTATAACTTGCATTAAACTGGAGAAGAATGTACACAAGCCCATAGCTTTGTTGAAATTATAAGACATTAGAATAACTTCTCTTCAATTGTAACAAACAAGCTTAGAATGGTTTGGTAGGTAACTACCCTAGCCTCTTCTTCTGGGTTATTTATTTGTAATTATTGGAGCGTAATTATGCACTTGTGTTGTTTTATTTTATTTTATAATTTAATTTGTTTCTGTGTGTGTGTGTTATTATTTTTTTTTTTTGTTGGTTTATTTAAATGGATTTCCATTTCCCTTTTGTATATATTCATCCTTTTTTTATGAGTATATTGGCTTTTATACATGCCAAAAATGAATTTGATTGAAAAATTGTAGTCAACAGGTTCAACATGAAATAATAATTTATTACCATATTTACGTGAATATAGGACAACCTCGAAAATAAGATATTCCCCCTACACGCACGCACGCGCACATACACACACACCTGCACACATGTGCACACGCACAAAAATAAATTATTTCTTAGGGTTACAGGAAAAATAGTGTAACAGGATTATTTTGCAATGGCACACACGTTTAACATGGCAAAATTAATATTTTTAAGATTTTGTAAAGAGGCTTTTACTGTAATGAAAACACATGTCTAATTAAAAAACCTTATCATTATCATCACTTGTTGCTATTCAAGTAAAAACTGTGACCACGAATTTAGAGGTCTGAGAGTACTCTAAAATCGAGCTGAAGCTGAATATCTACTTATAGCTTGAGCTCAACCCTAAATAATTTTCAGGCTCAAAAAATTGGAGCATCTAGGTAATTCAGTCTGTGATCAATGAGACTGCGTTATATTAAGTACAAAAGAAAAACGACACATTGTTAATTAATGAAACGCAAATATTACAAGGTAAATCTGTTCCGGTAAAAGGATTCCTCAGAAATGGAGATATGAATGCTGAACAGCAAAACAAAGCCTAAAATTGGGCCGAAAATCTGCCTACAATGCAGCGCCTGACAAAACAGTTTGCTTGAAAATAAGACTCTATTCATTCACAAAACTATATTGTAAAAGGTAGATGTGTTGCAGTTAAAACTATTCCTCAGAACTGCACATAGGAACACAGATTCTTGTGAAAATTAGCGTAAAAAAAATGCTGTGAATCGGCCTAAGATGCAGCGCCTGGCAAAAAAATTTGTTAGAGTTGAGTTATTTGGCCGGCTTTACAACGAGGTCTTGAGAGCAGATGAGGGTGAAATGAGTTGAGAATGGAGCGGCATCAAAATGCAAGGGCGGGGGAAATAGGAGATCCCCGAGAAAATCAGCCGACCAGCATCATCGTTCGGCACAATTCCCACTTGTGAAAATCTGGGAGTGACCCGGCCGGGGATTGAATCCGGTTCGCCTTGGTGGGAGGCAAACAGGCTAACCGCTCAGCCATCATGGCCCCGA
The DNA here is from genome assembly GCA_002778355.1 of Clitarchus hookeri. Lineage (NCBI taxonomy): Eukaryota > Metazoa > Arthropoda > Insecta > Phasmatodea > Phasmatidae > Clitarchus > Clitarchus hookeri. The sequence continues at coordinate 424,903 of NQII01000455.1, read as the reverse complement.
CAGTTTGTTAGAAAAATAAGACCTGTCAAAAGGACACCTGTTTTTTGCAAGGCACAAAATTGTGAAATTTTCACAAAATTCCAGTATTTATCTTAAACCGGGAAGTAAATGCTTTGCAAAAACACAAAATAGTTGTGCAAGATTCACATGTGAAGTAGTAAAAACTTAGTTTGTTCGAACAAATACGCATACATAGCACACTGCATGCAAACAATAATAATGATCGGCGCAACTAAACTTTTTGCATACCTCAATCAATAGCATCAACAAAGAAAGCTGAAGTGTAAAATGATGAATACATTATTTCAACAAAACTAGCTTTTATGGTTGAAACTGCAAATAAAAAGTTTTTGCAGTTAAATTGTAGGGCTAATATGCAAAATGTGACATTGCCCAAAAAAAAAATTTTCTATCATCTGCACAATAGTTTTGTTTATGGTTGCATTTTTAAATATATATTTCTATTCTGTATGGGAATCATGCTTGTGATGCATGCCATTGCTTTTATTTTATAATCCATTCACGGTATCTTCGATACTTTTGAAAAGAACCTTTGAAAAATCACCCTAGGAGTTACATGTNGTCCCAAAGCTTCACAAACACGAAAGAATTTTACACTCGAGTCCCGAAAAATTCCGAATATTGCGTCATTACAACTCGTACGATTGACATTTGACTGTATTTTATTACTATAATCCATTCACGGTATCTTCGATACTTTTGAAAAGAACCTTTGAAAAATCACCCTAGGAGTTACATGTTCAATTGGTTATAAAAAAATGGTATATGGAAAAAGGTTTTGTCTTGCTTTTAGCACTGAAGCACTATATAAATTGGTTGTTTTAAGTTTTAAGTATATTTTTTCAATAAATTTTAATAATTTGTTAAAAGTCCGTAAGAATTAACAACGGATTTTGAAGGGACATGTTGGTTATAGCTGAAAAGAAATAGTTTGTAGGTTAAATATTAATATCTATACATTTAATGCCGTAATTGTAAAGTTAATATTGCTAAACTATATATTTACATTTTTACGTAGCACTCATGGGTAAAGATTTCACCGTTATTAATTGAAATTAAATAAATTTCAGTTGTTGTCCAGCGGACTCGTACACTCCATCTTGTTCGTTTGGGCACGTTTTTTTCAGAAGTATAACCACGCCATATTGGAGACGCTGAATTGTGGTTATAAAACTAACGTAACACATTCTTTCTACTTACAAGATAATTCTAGGTTAAGATGTAATTTTAGTATTAGCGTTGTTATTTCTGCAGTTTATCAAATAAACGTGCAAAATATAGAAAGGCATTTGAATATTTCCGTTACGTAATTCCCTTCGCAATCTTTAACAGAAAAAAATATTTTAAAAGAATGAAAAGGAATCGATTATTAGTCAATAACTGACAATCGATTATTTTCGAAAGCTTGTTGTCGAGCCTAAGAGATAGCAGCACTTTAGCGTTGGTTCTTGAGTACCAAATGTTAGCCGTGACTGACACATCTTTCTCTTATATCGTCTTTCCGCCGCACGTAGTGTTGTTTTGATGTTAAGGCAGTGAAGGAGTGCGCCAGTTTCTTGATGGAAAAGCGATGTACCTACACCGCAGGTTTCAAAATGAAAGTGATTTTGTTCGCTGAAGAGTTTGGAAATCGAGCCGCGGGCCGTGAATTCGTAGTAAATGAAACGTTAGTGCGGGCTGGAGGAATTTTTCTCACTTATAAGTTGCACCCCCTAGTTTTCAATAAAAAAAATTTTTAATAAAATGTGCGACTTATATGTGATAAAATACGGTACCATTTATCA
>NQII01000455.1:373308-416299 GCA_002778355.1 Clitarchus hookeri | reverse complement strand
AGACTAATCTGTGAGAAGAAAAAAAATTTTGTGGGTTTAATGTACTGTCACTTGCAAGAAAGTCTTCTGTAGTGCTCCTCATCTGTACACTCTCGGGGTTCCAGCACGTTGCATGTTCTTTCGCTTTTGGCGTGGTGTAGAGCTGTCCCTGTCTAGTGCGCCGGCTGGTTGGGCGAGCGGCCAGGCTAACAGGTTCTACCGTCTGGGGAGGATAATCGTCCCACATTTTGGCCCGGTGTCTGGTGAATGCACGCGTCCTTTCTTTGTTATTTAATAAGAGTGCTGTTCACACAAATCAGCTGAAGGCTGTGTTTATTTGCAAAAATCTTTTATCAGATATCACCTGGTAGAAAACCAATGTACAGGCAGGGCACGAAAAAAAGTAATCTAACACGTGTGTGTGTGTGCATGCGCGTGCATATGCATGCGTGTGTGTGTGTCGTGTGTGTGTGTGTATATATATATATATATATATTCACACACACACACACAAAAGTCCCACTTGCGAGGGGTGTATCAATTCTACTGGTTTACCTGACGTGGTACTGAAGGCATTTTAAAGTCGCTCTGCTCTGTAGTCCGCTAGTTGGTCGCACTGCAGGTAATTTGATGTGTGACAAAGCTCTAGTACTGCCGGCTTTAGGCCTTCCGTTACCTAGGACGGCCGGTATCTATCTAGTATTTACAACAAACCTACCCTTGGAATCATTTATACTAACAAAATTGGTGTTTGGGCCACCTACAATAAATTAAAAAACATATTGCACTCAATTACTTCAAACATTTACAGTAATTTGGTGTACTATTATACATGTAAGGCTGTCTTTTCAGCTGGTGTCACTGATTTTGGAAGGTTTTTCATTACATAGGCGGCCTCGCTTACTTCTTAAGGCCGCATGCTGTGGGTATGGCCATGTGAATTTTGTAGTGGGTCGCCATGGCGACTAACTGTACCACCCCAGCTTACCTTGAAAGGCGGTGCAGCAGGTGCAGGAAGGCACCACTTTCGTCCGGCTGGTCGTGGGTCAGCTGCTGGGCCCCTGGGTGTTGTGATAGGCAGCGGCCAGTTCGGGGCCACCAGGTACAGAGGCACTACTGGGTGTCCCCTCCTCCTGGAGGGACGGCATTGGGGTAGCCGTCAGAGGCAGGGACTCATAGTTTCCCTGCCCCCGCGGCTCTGCTGGGCTCTCATCCTCCTGTACGGAAGGTGGTGATGCAACGGCCTCGCTGCCGTCCGGCATCGAGGTTGGGTGGGTCACCACATCCTCCTGGGTGGATGTGTTCGGCTGCACCGCCTGAGGCAGGGGCTCTTTGGGCACACCTGCCTCGTCAGCTCTGCTGGGTTCATCCTTCTCCTGGATGGAGCTGGGTTGCTAGGGTCGGCCGCGGGGCTCCGCCACGACAGTTTGAAGCCGGTGGTGGTTATGCGTGGGGCGGCCATCTTGCGGACGAAGTCTGGTTGAGGTCGAGAGCAATGTCTTGACAGACATTGCTCCTCGAAGTGCTCGGCATCCAAGTGTCTTTCTGGGTCTCGGAAGGCAGGTGGCTCAATCTCGGTGGGTGCCTGTGGTTGGTGATCATCCTCCATTCCTTCCTCTTCTTCTCCTTCGTCTTCCAGTACGTCGGCCTGGAGGTCTTGGGTTCCGGCGGGGCAAGGGCGCATCTGCCTCTGGTTGCTTTGCGGATTCATTCTCTGGCATCCTCTGCCCAGTATACATTCTCCTGGCTTCCCACAATCGTGTACAGCCCTTCCCACTTGATAGCCCACATTGAACTGACCGCGGGCCGTGCTAAGTGGGTGGCTCTGGAGGAGCACGGTCTCGTCCATCCGACAGCTACTCGCCCCGGTACTGGGCTACGGGTATTTTCTGGCAATGTTTTGGTCTTGGGCATCGCTCGCCCTTGTGGTCCGAACTAGGGTGGCCAGTCTGACATCCTCGGGTTGTAGGATCTCTGTGGCAGCTTGTTTCCACTGCCAATCACCTGGGCAGCGAAGAGTTCATCCCAGAATGAGCTGACTGGGACTGGTGTCCATGGTCCCGTTGATTCTCCTCCTGAGGGTGAAGAGAATATTAGGGAGGTGCTTGTCACAATGGCAGTGGTCTTCTTCCACACCGAGACAGAGACTGTTCTTTAGCTCTTGATTTCTCTGCTCAGGGTGTTGCATGTTTTACAGTTTGTTTACTTACTTAAGCACAAAATTTACATTATCTTTATTTTTCCACTACTTTTATCATACAGAATTCACTGTCTTAGACACTTGTAATAACATCTCATAGATTGTACTTCACAATTGCATACATGCCCTATTGATATTTCTGCTCAACTCAACAGTATACAGTATAATTCACACAACAGTATGTAGGTTGCTATAGCTGATTGCCATTCCGAACTTGTTTTATTTTTGTTATGACCACACAATATACTAGTTATGGTTCTTTTTATTACATTGGTGGTGTGGGGAACTCTAGTTAAACGTCTTTCGTTAGACGTGATTGTTTTGCGGTTCTACTTATGAGAGAGTGTTTTCATGATGCAGTGGGAAAATTTTGTTTGTACGGAAATAAAATTCAATTTTAACTTCATTAAAATAACTAAATGCAATAAATGTGTCGCGGTTCGTACCGATGCGGGAAATACTCAACACACAAATATTATTGAATTTTAATAAAATTAACTACACTAAAAGGGTGTTTATTTATGCCACGTACATTTGAAAAGCTCTCCTATGATTTTGAAGTTTGTTGCAATGCCAAGTGTTTTTCTTTTATTAGCACACTCCATAATTTAAACAGAATTAACATTTACAAAAACTGTAACACACAAAGCTATGCTCACAATATAAATCTGCTCAACATAATATCCAAAAATATTAACCTTCGTAAACAATGCAACATTGTCTAGCAACTTTTAGACGTAATCATGTTTTTCCCCTTACACGTCTGGCATGTGGAGAAGCAGCAAGCGGCAGAGTCTTCCTACCCCACAACATAGAAGGAGCGGTAGGCGGATAGCATCTTGCTGCCCTTCCTACATTGAACAGTATGTACCATTCCCCCTCCCCCTCCTAGTCAATATACAACGTACCCCTCCCCATCCCCATCTTTCTTGTCCTTTAGTAGCTCCACTTCCGATTGTACCTCTCCCCTTCGTACTCCTCCTCCTTATCCCTCACTACAACATCCGCGCACACCTCTTCCCATGCTCCTCCATCTGACGCGAGTGACGCCATCCGAGACAGACTAACAAAGGCTGGCTCGGGCATGGCAAATGGGTGGATGTCACTTGCAATGTGACGTGTTTATACATTTCAAAAATACGAGTTTACAAATGTTTGTATCGCTATAATGAAAAGGCTTCGTTAATAGACTTGCAGTATAAACAAAATTAAGTACCTTTTAATGAATAGGGCAAATNCGCTATAATGAAAAGGCTTCGTTAATAGACTTGCAGTATAAACAAAATTAAGTACCTTTTAATGAATAGGGCAAATGACAGTACATTTAAAAACTATCGCAATGGTGGACGTGACGCTATAGTCCATACTCGCAATAACGCGGTTCCACTAGATATGAAATCGGATTTACTGCTGAGCTGCAGAGAATTACTCTCATTTAATATCTTCATCTTCACCTCTGTGTCCCTGTTCACCACGTTTTACAGAATGTTTATTCTCTTTGGACAGTATCTTAAAAAAATATCTTTAATATAATTTGTTAGAAGAAAATTTTAAATTTTACAAATAAAATAAAGTATTTTTGCTCTTTTTTTTTTTTAACTTAAATTTTGATGTTGTGCTGTGTAATACCATTTATTTTGGTGTTATTTTTTATTTTATCTCTATTCACCATATAATCTTATCACAGTGTATACGTTGAGATAGGCTGACTGTTCACTGTTGAGCCTTGCTTCCTCAACACAAGACTGACATTGTTGTGATTGGTGAGGGTAGGTTCTTGAGAGCTGATGTGGATTGCCGTGTACTGTATTTACCCAAATATACCACAACCTTGAAAATTAGACTACGCCAACATTTTTATTTTGGTCTACAAAATGTTATACTAGAACCTGACTGATATGACCCCTTCACTGTTTCTAGGAATAGGGTCATTGGTTAGGAGTGGTCACAAGAGATATTTTAGAAAATGTTGGATGTTTGAAAAGAAATTATACCATATTGGACCTCCTCTTGTCATCAAAATTGTTTGCAAACATTGAGCAGAGTATAAATTTTACTGAGCACAAAGCCCATTTTCAATGACATTTTGTTGGAAAATCAGAGGATTTGTTATTTATATGTTAATTAATTTCAATAGACACATTTTATTTAATCAGCTGAGGTCATGTGAAACCATATACCTATCCCCTTTATCACCAAGTAATGTGCAAGCACAGTGCCTGGGTGTGATATTACTCACTGCAAGAGCAAGTTGAATTTTCTGTCAAAACCAGAGGATGTGGTTTTAAATTATTAATTATTGAGGGCCATAAAGAAACAACACACAATAATCGTATTTATTCGCTGCTGTCATAAAAATCACACTTTATATCAATTACGTCAAAAGACATCCATTGCTATGATACGAAAATACATTTGGCTTGGGATAAGCTTAGGCTGCTCTGTGTTCTGTTGTTTCCGACTCTACCATGTTGACCTTATTTCCACCCCTTACGTGGCAGGCAAAAAGGGAGATGGTTGTCTGACAACCAACATAGCATCCTTGCACTTTCCCTCTTGTGACCAACCAGGTTGTGGTGAAGGGATCCTGCGACGGGCTTGTCGCTGTGTCTGGGCTGGAAGCTTATCTCCTATCCTCTCTGAATTCACGCAACGTGCATTAGGAAAACTGTTGCTGTAAGCTATCTCTTAAAGTTTTGGACCAGTATCAAACAAGACGCTGAGAACTGTGCGAGTCGACATCCATCCACAAAATCTAACCAAAACGTTACCAGATGTAGTCCGAAAAATCTGAGTTTAATAAGTTGTCGACAAACATATATAAAATCAAGGGAAATCCAAAAACTGTGCACAAATCCAAGTTTTAGTAACACACACAAAGGGAGAAGGCTGTGTATTGTCAAGCGAGATCACAATGGCAAGACTTGTGCGTGACATAATGGTAGTTGTGTCACATGCAGAAACACTTAGCCATCTGAGGGAATGGGCAGGTAAATGGATAGTGGCTTTTGCTAACAGCCTAAGAGGAGCTGTAATTATTTTTAGATGTGCATCACTTGCAATACGGTGCTTACCAAGAGAAACACAATTCACAGCAACAAACTTACAGATTTCTCTTAAATTTTCTGTTATTTAACACCAGTTTTTCTCTGTTCCTCAAAAAAGGGGGAGGTGATCACAATAAACCAGGTCACAAAAGTCAGATTCTAGTGTACAATAATTTTACATTAAATAAAAATACACAGTATTTGCTGCAGTAACGATGAGTTTTAAATTTCAAATTGATTTGGTACAAAATAATTTTCTGTTTTCTAGGTTTTGATATCTGGAATGAAGAAAATGTATGGCCGCAACTGGCAGCCCAGAACAATTAGAAAACCCCCGTGGAAATTGTCTGATGTAGTGTACTGCATTGTCAAGCATTGGGATGTTATGAGAGAGCATGAATTTCAACAGAAAACCTGGCGCACCAGAGATGACAAACTCAAGAGTTGTGCAAAAGATGTGAAGAAGTACATGGCCAACTTGCAAACATTCTTGAAAAACAGCTCCAAGAAGTGTAAGTAAACATATATTTTTAAACATGTTTGCGCTTTGTAAAAAAATTTTATTAGCATCTCTATTTATACAGAAAAAACCTTGTTGCAGAGTTCTTACATTAGCAGCTGATTTGTGGATGGTACAGCTTTTCAATAGAGGTTTGCAAGTACTTAAATATTGAGCTCGAGCCAAACGCCTGTGTTTAGAGAACACGCCTGATACGTTTGAGAGAATAATAATCAACAAGCTTAGATACGCCCAAACTTGCTGCGACGCCATCTTGAAGTCCACTGATCCTTCTTTGTGGGGATGGGGACTACTTGTATATCCCTACATTAAATGTTAAAATATAGGTCCAAGCATAATTACAGTTCTTTTTCTTAAGAATACGTAACAACCTGCTTGCAGCTCGAGCTCAGGCTCGAAAAATTTAATTTTGTACACCAATGTTAGGCAATTCAGTCGGCGACTGATGAGACTGTTTTGCTGTTCACATAAGAAACAACACATTGTTTATTAATGAAACAAATATTTAAAAGGTTGATGTGTTACGGTTAAAATTATTCCTCATAACTGCATATATGAACACACGTTCCTGTGTGTAATTGTGTTGAAAATTGGGTCACAAATCAGTTGAAGTTGCAGCTGCTGATGAGACAGTTNCACACGTTCCTGTGTGTAATTGTGTTGAAAATTGGGTCACAAATCAGTTGAAGTTGCAGCTGCTGATGAGACAGTTTGAAAAATAAAACCATTCATAGGGACACTTATTTTTTGCAAGGCACAAATTCACAAAAGTTTTATGAAATTAGCTGTAGTTATTTGAAATTGCAAAATAAACAATTGCTTTGTGAACACACAAAATAATTGTGTGAGATTTACATGTGAAGTAGTAAAAACATTTCAATAGTATCAAATGAGATGTAAAATTTTAAAATCGGGTTTGTTAAGGTTATCTGAAAACGTGTGGATTTAAACTTGATGTAAACGTTTTTGATATGACGATATAAGTTGNGGGGTTTGTTAAGGTTATCTGAAAACGTGTGGATTTAAACTTGATGTAAACGTTTTTGATATGACGATATAAGTTGACGCAGATAATTTTACATTTGTCAAAACATTAACAAACATTGCAGTGTGCAAGTATTACAATACAAATATAAGGAAATATGGTGGGAATAGGCCGCTAGGCTACTTACTGATTATATCATAAAAAGTAGACAGAATGCACAAATACTCACAGGGTGGTACTCGTAGATAGATACACACAAACAAATTCAGACGAACACATTTTACACGTGGATGCGCAGTCACGCAACGTTTCGCTGGCGAGGCCAGCTTCATCAACGATGCGAATGGTGGCACTGCCTTAAACGTACAAGCTCAACAGCACAGCACGTAAATACGAACTATTTCGGGTCCAGCACATCTGAATGTTTCATAAACCTTAGTAGCATTGGCGGAGAAAACTGAAATGTACAATGTTGAATAAGTTATTTGAACACAACTAGCATTTACGGCTGAAAACGTGAATCTGAAAACGTGAATAACAATCAAGTTATTTTGTGGAACCTTTTTGTTGTTATAACCTACAACTTACGTACACGCAGCGACGTAAATAAATTTAACCAGTTTTCAATAAGTTACTGGGTCTTTAAGTTTTTGCAGTCAAATTGTTGGGCTGATGCAAACTGATAGGTATTTTTTTATTGGACTAACACATTTCAGTCATTAAAGTAACATATTTATATAAAATCAATCACTTCAATTTAACATATTGCTGAATGTTAATTAATTTTACATGTACCTTATTGTCTGTGATATTGTGTTGCATTTCAAAAATTACAGAAATCTTAGAAAAAGAAGTGAAAAACATACCAAAATTATTTAATAAAAACTGAGGAAATTGTGAAAAAAAATTTTTACGGGAAACAGTTGTGTGTATTTATACACAAACGAAACAATATTTTAAAAGGTAAGCATGTTCTCTTAAAATTATTCCTTAAAACTGCAGATATGAACACAGATTACTTTCAAATCACTAACATTACCTTATTATAAAAACTTATTTTTTGTCTGCAATAAAATAGCTTGAACTCTAGCTGAAAGCTCGGGAACTTTTCAGTAGGCTCGCTTGGTCTCGACTTGAATTAAAAATCTTAGGCTTGCAGACCTCTTACCATTCAAGTAAACCCTTGTATCAGAAGTTCAATAAGCACCAACACACTTGAATGACAGAATTGTATTCAAACAGATTCATGCAATAAGAATTTATAAACTGACATGTTTTGTAGTGTTATAAATGCAAATACTCAAACAATGCCAGGATTTTGTAGTAACATGGACTACACAGTCATAATTATTGCAATCATCCCAAGAATCCATCATCCATTCTGTAACATCCTTTAGTTGGTGGCATAATATGTTAGTTTTGGCAATTTTGCAATACATAGTTTTTGATTATCAATGCCATAAACTGAACTAACAGGGTACAAGGGTTGTGCAAAAGTAAAAGCAGATTTCAAAGTCAAATATCTTTCTATTTAATCAACTAGAGGTACAAAGCCTCCAAAAATTATACCATCTTCGTTACACCCAGTGTGGGACCTTACAGCTCTGCGCATTGGTAACCAAATGTTATACACTCTATAGTCATGTTACATAAAAATACTGCCCAACTGCTAAGAAATTTTACAATCACTAGAGATGCACCATTGTACGTAAGTTCATTTGCAACCAATAAGTGCATGCATTAAGTATAAGATAGATTGTCATTTACAATTATACCACACATGATAAAAATAACTTACTGGTGTGAATGATACTCATGATGATGTGAATTGTTAATGCACAATGATGAGAGATGTGATTACCATAGTTTAACGTTTTTCAATGCACACCAAACCAAATGTCATAGTCAAAGACATTAATCCATTTATTAAGTAAGTATTTATACGTGTTAGCCAATTANGCACACCAAACCAAATGTCATAGTCAAAGACATTAATCCATTTATTAAGTAAGTATTTATACGTGTTAGCCAATTACAGTAGACTCTCCCTAATCCGGCGTTGTCGGGACCGGGGTACCGTCGGATTAGAGAAAACGCCGGATTNGCACACCAAACCAAATGTCATAGTCAAAGACATTAATCCATTTATTAAGTAAGTATTTATACGTGTTAGCCAATTAATATAATAAGTAATGGAAAATTTCTGTTGCCTAAAGTCACTACAAAAATTATTAGAATTATTAAAAATAGCACNTTAATATAATAAGTAATGGAAAATTTCTGTTGCCTAAAGTCACTACAAAAATTATTAGAATTATTAAAAATAGCACACTTATTAATTATACACAGCTTTAGTAAACTCAGTCATACACTTTGACTGTTATAAAAAAAACTGCAGCCAATTAAGGAACATGATTTGCATTTGATTCTACCTGTGAGACCAATGCCTTGAAATGTGTGTCAAAAACTCACAATTTAAATTATCACACATTTATACAATTACTGTAAGTACTAAAAGTTCCAACAAACAGGCCTTTCTGTAATTGCTCCAATTGCCTCCTTATTGTACTACTTGAAACAGACGCGACCCAGCAGTCATAATAAAAATGTCTGTAACCCACTAACTCATGTTAACTGTAATGACTTGCTGTCTGTAATGTGGAATAACACATATCCCCACTACCATTAATGTTAAATCCTTAAAACAGTTAATTGAAGCAAGTGTGGTTTCAACACGTGGCAGTTGGACACACAATAAAAATGACGCAGGTTACCTTGAAGCAGTTTCTCATACAAATCATGCATCTGGCTTCCTCCCACCTGGTCGATTACGGCGATTGATAGGTCAGCTAGACCCCCTTGCAGGAATAGCCAAGGCAGAAGCAGGAACATAGCATAGTTCATAACGCGTAGAAACACATCTGCGCCTCCAAGGAAGCATTTGACCTTCCGCACACAATGATGGCTTGGCCCATAATGCGTTTGTTATCCCTAAAATTACGAGTCACTAGAACACGACACCAAATTAATTCATGTCATATGAGTCCTTTAATACAGCCCATCAATTCGGAAAGATGTATCTGAAACACATTTAGTTTTACAAGATACAGTTCACTGAATAACATTTACAGTGCCAAGGATAACCCGCGTGCTCATTAAATGCCATATCAACTTTAATTGCGCATGCAATTCCCTAAGTACATCATTCCTGTTAGCTTAGCGTTACTGCTTGTTGCACAGCACCCGTCTGCCGAAAGTCTATTCTCTCAACACGAGACAAAATATACGCCGTTTCATACTGTGGCGCACACACTCGACCATGCAACAGGTTCTTGAGTTCGTCCGGCGCATGCAGTCTGCCATCAATACTCGGCCCACGTCACTCGGCTGCCACACAGCTGCTTCACCCCACAGAATGTGTATACGTCCCGATCAATACTGTCCTTGACACTCGGCCCGCGAGCAGCTGGAAGCCTTTGCCGTGCATGTCACATCACGATCAATATCAGGCACAGACACTCTGCCAACTCGCCTCTAGACCGCATCACCACACGGTGCGCACAACTCCTGCAACGATGCGGTGCATACCTGAACTACCGGAGTGCTTAGACAGATAATCCAACCCAACAAACACACTATTCCTATCAGCGCAGTCACGTATTGAAATTACACCATCTTTGCACACACTGGTACGTTAAAACATCACAATTCATACAGTCATACATGCATGCATACATTCCATAAAAGCCATCAGTCCATTCATGCGTCACAGAAATTTTGATCACAACATGAAATCTCACAGTTACAAACGACTTTGCTACATACCAATTCTGTATATATTTCATCCTTACGCAGATTTTACGAATGTCCACAGTTCTAAAGAATACTTTTGCAAAGTCCCCATCTAATGTAAAATGTAAACTAATTTAAAAAAATAAAAAATTATGTTTAATATTGCGAAATTGATTGAAATGTAAGACAAAGGATTGAAAGATTGTGAGACTGATGAAAATATTGATGGAAAAATTGGAAGATTGATAGAAAGATTGGAAAATTGTTGGAAAGATTGTGAGACTGATTGAAAGATTAGACGAAATATTAAAAGATTGATGAAAATATTTTGAGATTGGCCGAAAGATTGATGGAAATATTGTGGGATTGCTGGGAAGATTGAAAGTATGTTTCCAGCTACTAGCAACTAGGAAGAAGATCAAAACCATAATGGATTTGCTAAAGTACACGTGCATATTTTAAAAATATTTGTAAATTAATGTATATGGTCTAAAATTGGTTTTGATGAAAAATGAAATACACAAATGTGCTTATGAAATACATACTATATATCTCACAATTTTCCTGCACATTTAGCAGAAGCATTTTTGACTCTGCTGTGACGTGAAATTATTAAACAGACACTTAAAAATTCAAAAAGCGAACACAAAAAGTTTGCAGCAGAATTGTACTGAACAAAACATAATTTGTACTCCCAGCTGTACAGCTGTTGGCACACGTATTCACAAAGCATCCTGCTAGCCCCATCCACTGTTGAGGTTCTCCTAACTGTTGGGTGGCGCCTCGTGGCCATGTGGGTATATTAACTGAATTTATGCAGAAAAAAATTTTTCCCTTTTCTTTAAATGCTTGTATTGTCTTTCTCTAATGTATGTTAATGTGTCGGGGGGGCTGCAATTCATTATTCTTGTGATCTAATTTCCATCACTTTGTAACTTTTTAATGTGAACTCTTGTTTTTATTTATAAAAAAAATGTCCTCCACAGCTGTATGAAGTGGACGCTTACTGCTCTCCACATGTGCCTTTGTATGAATAATAATTGTTACAACCACCTTAACTTTTTGGTTTGGAAATGACCAGTGAATATTTGATTTCAGGTTTTAACTACGCAACATCCGACCTGAAAGATATCATAAACAGCTCAATTGATGTGTGCATTGGCATGACTGCTGAGCCATTCAAAGAGAAAGTTATTGAAACCATCAACAAACTAGAGGTAATGAAAGAATATATGGCTAATGGCTAGACTATAAGACAATTTTTTGTGCAAGAAATTTTTTTCTTAATTCATGTTTACATAGCCTTGTTTTGTTTATGCAATATGTAAATACAACAAGTAAACTTTGTTATTGTTGAGTTGCAATAAAAAAATTTATCAAAGTGTGAAAAATCTTTATTTACTGTAGCAGTTTGAAATATGTAGAATTTGGAAAAATAATTATTTGAAGTAAACAAGATGTAAGAACTCTTGACAATTCACCAAAAGAATTATAGAAACAAGTATTTTTTCAAAAGACTACTACAGACACACAAATTTTTAAGTGAAATCTCTGTGGTGTACTGCATGCAGTTGCCTTAGTTGTGCGCTAGATAGCTTCACTGTGCCATGAACCTGCAGTTGCACTGTTATATGTTGAACTGTACTAATTCACAAGTCAGCAATTGTATTGTTATCTGCTAGATGGCTGCATTGTTCTTTGAGCGTACAGCAGTACATTGGAAGTTTGTACTTTGTTTTGTTATCAAATTGTGTAGAAGAGAATAATGTGTACTGTATTGTAGTATATAAAGTACTAATTTTCCTAAAAAATCACAAAAAAACATATTCTGTGTTCTGCACAGAATTCCTTGTAAACAGCTAGAAGTTTTTGATGAGAGTGACACATGGCACGAATTATACAATACACATCCTGAAATGTGTTTTAAAAATGTTGATAACTTGTGAATAAATTTGCATATCATTTTGTTTCAGGAAATTGAAGCTATAATTTTTAAACAATGGGTGTTTTAATAAAGATGACAATTCCAGTCTATTACAATTCTTATAAAAATAAAATTTTAGTACCAAAAGAATGTTAAGAATGTTTACATATTTCTACCTTTTTTTTTATATGTATGTTTAGTGAACAGGGAAAGTTTTGAATTATTTAAATGTGGTAATCTTCTCATTCACATAGCAGGTATGTATGACATTTATTTAGAAATTAGTAAATTTTGTTTTATATTTTATTTACATAAAATTTGTATGAGCTGTTGTTATTATTCTAATTATTACCACCATCATTTTAACATGCTCTGTTGTTACAGTATGTACCGAGTTACTCTTAAATGTCAAATACTGCATTCTCTAACAAGTCGGTAAAAAGTCGCAAATTATGTTGTATCTACGAAGTGTGTACAGTGACGCTGCTCGCTAATCTTTTGTGCACATGTAAGCATTCATGATGGAAAGCAGTTATTTATACTACACATTTGGGTATATAAATTTGTGTAAAATTTGGTAAGGTTGTAATTTTAGTGAAAAGTAATCAGACCAACCTACAGAGATATCAAACTCTTGTATTTGTGTATCTGAGACAACATAGTTTGAATATTACAGTACTGTGTTTCAATACTGTATTGAGGAAGGGGGTAAAATCAGGAGAGTGACAGTACACGTCATCATATTTCAAAACCTAGCCACTGCCGTTTCTGCAACAATTCTTCACATACAGTAAAACCCCTGATTTTGCACTTGCCTGCATTTTACATGCACTTTTTTTGGCCCAGTGTGTGTTTTTACTGCATATGTTTCCCTCTTTTTACACTTTCATGCATTTTGTAACATTTTTTTGCCAGTCCCTTGAAAAGTGTAATGTAGGGGTTCCACTGTACTTTAATTTGTTACTGGTTGGTAAGTTCCGTATCACATTCAAAAAGTTGCAATAAATATTTTTGTTTGGTGATAAATAAATAAATGAAAAAAATACTGTACCACTATTACAGTCCTTCCATAATATATGATTTTTGCAAAGCACCTGCATTGTCATTTATAAACAATGGTTATACATAAATAAATTACAGGCTGGTTTAAAAAATTTGGTACGTGGGCATAATAAGATAAAATGTTTTAACAATAAGTAGTATATATTTTACTCGATACTCCAGTTATAGTTGAAAGTGAAAGCATTATTTCATTAAAAAAAATTGTAACTTTGATTTCCTGAATATTAATTCTAAATATCCTGAACTGTGTGTATCCTCAGCACTATTGAATTATGAACATGTGAAGATATATTTGTGTAGATTATGTTGTGTTTTTTCCCTAGGTCCTGCTGGAAGTTTGCAAGGAGAAATCAAAAGAAACTGTAATGAACTTGATTTCGGATATCCAACTCTCTCCCTCTGATGTAGCAGCAAACTGTCCTGCTGTGAAATCGGAGAAGGCTCAGTTGAAGTATGTCCGTGACAAATTCTACGAAGTGTGGGCATCGATGGCAAATGTGATGTAAGTGATGGTGTGACGTTGGTTACGCCGAACATTTTAGTCATGGCAGAATAACAGTGTACACGCTTGTTCGTTAGCGTTCATTGTTCGTATTGTGTACTGTAGTTTAATTTCTAATGATTTCAGTGAATAATGTTTTCTTTTGTGTGACTCAGTTGTAATGTGGTTCTGACCATAGGGTAAGTTTCAATTTGATGTGAGAGGCTGTAGTAATAACTTAATTTGCAACTTGTCTTAAGAAAAGTTAGCAGCATCGTGGTCATAATAAATGCCATCAGTGGGAGACATTAAAGGAAGCAGATGTTACTAAGTACATTATGTATTCCATAATCATATGGCTGGCTGTAATGTGACCCATTAAAATATTAACTATGCAGTAAGTTATGGATAAAAAAAGGTTTAAGCCTTAGTGTAGTGATGGTCAGGCCAGAGCCAGTATGTAAAATACTGGGATGACAGCTTGCAACACTGCAAACGCATACTGTACAGCGTGTAAACTGTGGCTGCATATCCATCTTAAAACATGATGTGAAAAAGCAAAAGAAAATCCAACATGGCGGGGATTGACTGCCTGTCAGTCCCCGCCATGTTGGATTTTCAATACTTTTGTCTTGAGTACCATTTAAGAATGTTTAATGAAATTTTTCACACGACGTGGCCTAAATAATAGCTTCTAAAGCTTCATCAAACTATTGCATCTATTCTGTCTTTATTTATTTTTGACTAGTGACTGCCGGCAAGAAATTAGTAATTTTTTCTTGCGGGCGGTTACAGAAATTATTCTGGCACTTGAAGGTGGAGATGAAACATTAGTACATATATTGCTAATAAAATGGTTTATTGCAAATAAAACAGAAATATTTTAAGATGGAACTCCAAAGTCTTCTGGTTACATACATATAACTAAATGCAGATCTGTTAAACCTCTCTCTCTCTCTCTCTCTCCTTTTTTTTTTTTTTTTTTTTTTTTTTTTCCCCCCGTGGAAAGCGTGCAGGCAACTTCTCTGCTGTTGCATAGAATTTTGCGACCAAGAAGCATAATTGGTTTTTCATTGATTGCTATTAATCAGCATGTTCATACTCTACACAACTTTTGTTGTATTCTTTAAACTGCCATTTTGGAGGAATTTTTGTATGAATTTCAGAACTAACTAAAAATGAAAGAAAAAGGATGAGGGGGAGCAATCCTCGTCTCACTCAATTTTGTATGGATGTTGCATAGGTTAATACATGGATTGCAAAATGAACTCTATATTGGTGGCAGTAGGTTTTCTAAAATGGTCTAATGTACTTTCCAGTCATAAATTACAACCCTTCAAACTAAATGAATTAGTATTTCTGTTCACAAAACTTGTTTATTCTTACCTTGATCCTCAGTGCAAAACAGTACATTGCTGCATTTCTGACGTGTTCACTGTGAAAATGCAAACACAGCTTGCTGGTATCATTCAGTTACATGTTGTACATTTGTTACAGTAATTCCACATTGAGTATATAATATATTTCTGTTACTGAGAATATCAGAAAAGATATTTTTATGAATCTAATTCTGCAGTAAAAATGAAACCATGCTGTTCTCTAATAACAAGAAGTTACTGATTATAACTAATAAGCCTACTTTCCTCAACATGGGTGCAATTCATTTTTAAACAAGTTCGTAAAACCTTTGTTGGTAGCTAGGACTTGACTTCTCTTTGAAAGCAATAACATTAGAAATGAAACTAGAAACGTATGCAACATTAGTGAGACCATTTACAAATACACACTTGCCTTACCCGGGACTTGAACCCAGAAAACCTCATACGATAAGCTAACGTGCAATGCACTGCATTATGGAGGTCGGATTCGGAGGTCAACTTCGGATTTAATCAGTCTAATGTTTCAAATTAAAGGGTTTACTAACCTAAAATATTTTAGAGGGCTGTCATTTTGAAAATAAGTGACTGAGCCATTTAAAATATGTAAGTTTACATGGTCTACTGTAGTGCTACTTGTGTGAAGAATTTTATGGAAATTGGTTGTTTGGTCCCTGAGATATACCATAAACAAACTTTATTATCTTATTTAATGCTATCGCACAAACTTGGGGGGAAAAAAAAAAAAAAAAAAAGGCTCTACGATGCTTTTAATGTATCATGTCTACATGCAAAATTTGGTTAAATTGTTTAATACATGTGGCAAACTTACCTAAATTATTTATGATGCCGCCATTTTGAACATTGTTGTCCGGCCCATTTAAATCATGAAAGTTTACATGGACTTCTGTAGCATTTATGGTGTGTACAATTTGGTATAAATTAGTTGAAATGTTGCAATGTAACATTTGGTGATCTTCATAAGTGGACAGAAACGTAATGTAGTAGCACATTTCATTATTGTAAACTGCCAATATACTGTCCCCAGGTTCAGGCCGCACACCTCTCAACTTGGCCTATTGTCCACCTTACATGCCTCCACCTCAAGTTATGGGACTTAAACCCCGCAATGAATGTGATTTGGGGGAGGGTGGTAACTCAAAACACCAAATACCACCAATCTGAGCCGACAAACCTTAACCTGAAACTCTAAAAATACCACTGAGTTCGGCCCACATAAATAAACAGTAAATCGTGGGGACAGGTACCATGGATCTGAAGATAAGGTAAGCGGGTGTGGAGTACCTCTATGTGTAGGCCTACAATTATAGTAAACAAGAGGAAGCAGGAATCAGATGAATCAACTTTCTCTTACAATACCTACAAACAAATAATACAACTAAGGGGGTTTTTTTTTTCATAAAGCAACAACACTATTAACATTTCTCGGCATATACATCAATGCCCAAATACAAGTAAACAAACTCGCAACCAGAGTCGTAAGAAAAAAAACTTATTTAGTTAGTTCACAAGAAAACCAAAACTGAAAGACCTCGTGTTTAAAGTTTAGAATGAGAGAAACTAACGGCATCAGGAGAAAGTTAAGCAGAGTTACTTCACAGTTAAAAAATTTAAAAGAAAACTAAAAACAAAAAACGTTTACTTTAATTCAGCTCCCACAAACCCATTTGTCACTTTTCTAAACAATTACTTAAAATACAGAGGTTCCTGCAACCTTGAAACTTAATTAACTACATTTAAACAAAAAACATTTCTCCTACATACGATATCTACATCATGAGCAGGCTGCCGACCTGCACGGCTCGCTGTCTACCCTTCTACACTCATTCAAAAACTATTCACTTCTCTACACACTAAAACCTAAATAACAAAAAAAATAATAAAACCACTTATTTGGTTACATCTTGCAGAACGATTCTGGCACAGTGACACAACTGGCCTCATCCTCTTTGGTATGGGGAGTCGGAGCCAAGGGTTCAGACTGTATGTAGGCGTGGCACAGGTCACATTAAATTCTAGCAGTGTAACTTTTTAAATTTTCAGCAACGTATCGTTTTAAACTTTTTTTAAGTTTTTCTTTCATGGTATGTGTTAAACTTTCTTTTTTCTTTTTTTTCCAGAGGCTCCCTTTGTGATAAACTGGATATAAAACATAGCATTGAATATAGTGTTAAATATGAATTTGAAAATGCAGAACTCATTTGTTCCAAAACATCGCATATCTGGCCACATCTGAAGGCGTTGAACAAGAGTTTTCAAACGTGAGTATATTAGTATAGTACTATCTCTTGTTTTTATGCCATTCCATTTGGAGTTCACAAGTGTAACTTTACTTTATTATTTTTAATGGTGGGCTCAAAACAGCAAATGCAGTATTTATAAAATAATGCTAGATTTTTCCACAAATCAATATGGCTAATTGAATATTTAAAAGCTCTTCTTAGTGTGTGTTTGTTGGTTTGTTTGTTTGTTTTTTTTATACCAGTTCTTGAGGTTTGACTCGGAACCGGTTTTACGTTAACAACTACTCGGTTCTCGTCTACCGTATTTACTTGCGTATAGCGCACCCTTTTTTCCCCAAAACAAACTAAAAAATTTCTGGGGTGCACGCTATACACCGAAAAAAAGGGAGACGGGCGAGGGGTGGGTTGGGGCAGTGGAGAAAGGAAGAAAGAATGTTTTTTTAGAGGTGTCACATTCCAGCATGGCAAAAAAAAACCAGCACATCACTGCATAAAAGAAACAAAAAAAAAGGAAGCCGGCCTGCTGCCTCAGTTGTTGTTCTTTTTACAACCATAGGTTACCTTTATCGTACAGCACGCCACAATGTTTTGGCTTTTAGCGCCATGAGTTACTTAATTAAAGTATTTTCCAAACATCACAATCACCACATATTAATGTAAAAAAAGAATACTTTGTTACATATTTACTAACGTTAAATAAATTTAATACAACAAGTTTATCTGTATACATTAAATCTTATCTTCACACTTTGTTATGGTTCAATTCTTCCCTAGGTTAAATAAAACATTTAATGAATTTTACCTCCATTGGTTTAATGAAGTTGCAAGCAAAACGCAAGTATTAAAAAAAGAACTGAATACTGGAACAGATATTTAAATGGTAGAATCAGTACCGGAATCAAAACCGATATTTTTTGTTATTCGACCTATCCCTAATTTTAACCATTTGGGATAACATTTTTGTAATGATCTAAAGACGTTCCCTACTTTGTAGCGTTGCTGTCATCCCAAAATGGTGACTGACACATCAGCTCAACTCATTCAATTATATGAAATTCTTGAATGAAGGTGCCATTACAAAAAACAAATGAAACGTTGGTCAGAACCTTTAGATGCAAGATTTAATGCAGTTACATGCACTTTACACAGCAGATGTGAAACATTTATGAAATAACAAGCCAGACAGACTACGAGAACAGCCTTGCATAATCCATTATAAACTTGATGCATGCCATCTACAACCTATAAACCTGATTTCTGCTATCACACCTTGCCTGGATGCCTCCCACCACAACTACAGAAGTGAGGTCACTTGGACAGAGGTTGGTTTGCACCTAAGTGGGCATGTATACCACCCACCTGACAGCCAGTTGCCATTTCACAACCCAGCCTGGCTCAGCCATCACCAACTACTACCCCCTCACTTGCACAGCCACTACAAAATGGGGGTAAGAAGGAGCAGTGTCTCACCCCCATGCACCCCTAACCCTCAAGACATCCACCACGCTGATAAATATTGAGTTGCAAACCCACAAAATGCTAGTTGTTCTTCGGCCATACTTGCCTACTTCTCCAAAAGTATCTCGATACTCCGCCACTTGTACCATTAACTAACCGGCCATTAGGGATGAGAAGTATTTAGCACTAGAGAAACAGTTTTACCCTCGAAGGTGTTTGGAGGCTGTACTCATCACACCGCATGCCTCATTGTGACTAGATCTGTGACTCACGTGCCTAAAGACTGTTAGACAACGTGGGTCAGACCCGAACTTGGCTTTTAAGAGATTCTGATAGGTAGAGCTTCCCACAGTTGAACACTGTTCATTCTGAATAAACTCTGCAGCTCTTTATTCCGGAGTTTCGACTACTTATTGGAGAAAGGACATTCCTGCTCGTTAACTTGTTGCCACCTTCTGCCCTAATTAACCCAGTAGTCTTCCACGTCCACAGGAACTTCTCTGTAAAGAATAGGGGAACCGGACACATGCTCTCGGACAGAAACAAGACAATTCCTGCAGCAGGCAATTGCACCTCAAGGGGGGAGTCACTGTCGCAACTTGACGCCCAGTGCTGTAGCTGTTATGCCTGTCTTGGTTGGACCAGAGTCCCTCCGACACGACGGTCAAGCATGGTACCGGGAAATCGTCACTAGTTCACTCCCAGATTAATTCTGAATTACTGTCATTGCCCACAACAATCCAACACGCCACCATGATTCATCGCCAGGTGTTGGAATTGGAGGGTCGTTGTGAGTAATTGTGATCCTTACACAGACAGAAAAAGGCTAAACACTAAGTCTACTTATCCACCTCTGTGTGATTCACCGCCCGGTGCAGACGTTTGGAGGATGTCAAATCTACCTGATCTGATCTTCCATGGGAGGGGAACATTCGTACACTTTTGTTTTGTTCACCGAGAGTTCTCTGTAGCACTTCCAAAGTTACCCTTACCTACGCCTTTCTCCAAGTGAGGAGGAGAAAGGAAAGGTAAAGTAGCTGCAGCATGACAAAACTGAGACCACCAAAGTCACACTTAGACATCAGCCTGACCAGAAATGAATTCCGGCGAGACACCTATAGTCTGCACTGAAAGAGATCGGACTTGACGCTGCCACAAGCCATAACTGAACAGTCGTCAAATTCACACTACCAAAAACACTTGCATCGCAGGATAAATTTATGAATGCAGGAGAACTCTTTCCCTCATAGCGCTCTAATAACCTCCCACACCTGTGGGTAAAAGCACCTAAATTAAGTTAAATTTGCCTTGTCCAAGCCCAATTAAAATTACCCTGAATTGTGCTAACAAAATAACATTACTTAAATAGTCAACAAAACTGGTTTTTATGGTCTAAACAACTTGCAAGGCAATTTAAGACATAAAAGGCAGCATGTGTGAATGCTGATTTCCCCTTCTATTGCTGATGAGGTTGGATGTGGAAAAGAAACATGGTACCAGACTTGCAGGGGCAATTAGGGTTGCCAACTATTTCAGTTTTGTAATAAGGGACACTTCTGACAACTCAATGCACATCATCTGATCCCAGTGAAATTATCAATAAAAACTGTTATATAAAAGATAAGTTTAAAATACTATCTGTAATATGCTAAATTAAATATATATATATATATATATATATATATATATATATCAGTCAACATTTTCTCTGGACATATACACAACAAAATATTATTTGCACATATAGTTATAATTCAGTGTGATTTGAATTTCTGATTTAATCAGTTTTGAAACAGACAACACTAACACGCACTGGAAGAAAATATACTATACATATTGTGGTAAGTGCTACTTCCATGAAAACACTTATTGGCGATTGTCATCTGTCTGCATCAATTGTAACTCTCTGGCTATTGTTAGAGCATCAGATTAAACATACCTGTAATCACAGAAGTGTTAAATTACTAACACTTATTTATTGATATGCACTTTTATTTTCGAAGAAGTCTGACATACAAGCTATATGCCATCCTGTTCTATATGCATATGGGATAATGATTTTAGCCCCAGGATAAAGGAAATCCTGTACAATACGGGACAGTTGGCAACCCTAGGGGCAATACTACAATCTGCAGTTCTACCACAAGTTGATGGTTAGAAATAGTTTTAATGTGACAGCTGGTGAAATTGAGGGAAAAATGAGAAACCCCACAGTAGCATTGATACTTTGCTTGTTGTCATCTTTTGCATTTTACACAGCCATTTGCTGTTTCAACTGCAAATCTAGAATAAACTATAGCTTTAGTGATTTTTAATGAATACGTAGCTTTGTAAATTCGTTGTTATTATTATTATTGTTCGTCGCTTGGTGATTGGCGCTCGTAGGTGGAGGATGTGACTCACTACTGCTCCTGCTTGACCATCGTTTTTAAGAATTGTTAACATCTTGACAGCTGAATTTTAGGGGTAATTTGTATGCCCCCGAGTTGGGATATCTACTAGGTATGCAGTAAGCCATTTGATGGAAAACAAAAGTTCCTCAAGTTTCCAGGAAACTGGGGCACCTATTTACATACTCAGTGTGTAAATAGGTCAAGTGAAAGTGAGAACTATGCATGTATAAACTGTAGTGATGATTCAACTATGTTCGGTTTTACGTCGCCTAAACGTAGTAATAAGGTGAATAACTCCGCTGAAAAAAGTATTTCAAACGCTGTTAATAAGAAGTATGCCCTGAAAGTGACGCTCGTGGTTAGTGAAGTTGAAGGAAAAGAAGACATGTCTACCAAGTTAACTTATAAAATGGATTCCAATGTTGAAACTATGTTTGAGGCTCTGTGTGTCAAAATCGATGAATTAACTAAAGAGGTGAGAGATCTAAAAGAAGATAATTCTCCACTTTGGGCTATGTTTGAGAATCTTCAATTAAATAAAGACAAAAATGTGCGTGCTTCTTGTTTGGATGCCGGGGTTTCACGCCCTCCACAGGAAAAAACCTACAGTGAAATTATCTCGAATGGTGAAGAATCTGCTTCTAGTTCTGAATTTGTAGTATCTAATAACCTATAAACTCAATCTAAGGTACCATATGGTAAAACCACGCTGTCATCACGCACGACCAAAAAACTACAAATCAGCAGGAAATGCCTACACAGCCGATCGCTGACGAGGATGGTTTTGTGGAGGTCCACAGACGTGGAACAAGGTCCTCTGCTGTAAGTGGGTCACCGACATCCAAGCTAGCTGCGGTACCGAAGCAAGTACAACTTGGTGTTAGGAACAACGTGTTATAACGATAGTCGACAATGGCAAAATAAATTATCGCTATAACGAGTTATCGAATGTCGTAAACTATGCTCATCCAGCGACAATACAAAAAAAATCCAGACGTCTGACAGTGGCTTTATGAAATGACCGGCAGGCGCGACCTTACTTTCTCCTCCAAGTTTGAGAAAGAGGCGGGAGGGAGTTACCGGTAGTTGCCTATCAATCAGCGCGCTACTTCACTCATAGAAATTTGAATTTTCTGTACTTTAAATCCTAGAAATGATTTAGTCAAAAGATGTGTTTAAAATTACAATAAATTGTTTTTTTTTTATTTTAATCCCTTTATGGGAAAGAAAATTACTTTTCTTGAGCTATTTAAACATTATAATAGATAGTGGGTTATTTTCTGAATTCTGGGCTTTCAACTATTAATATTCATTAATTAATATAATTTTTTTTTAAGTAAATTCTTTTTTATTTAGCATAATTGTGTAAATTTTGTGTATTGTCCATGTGTGTGTTTTTGTGCCTTTTTGTGTTGGTTTGTTAATGTGTGTTTTTCTTAATTTTTATTTTTTTGTGTTTTTACTTTGTTTTTTTTTATGTTGGTATGTGTGTCACCCAGTCAATGGTTAACACTGTTGGGTGGCACATTACATTTCAAATAAATAAATAAATTAACAAATTATTATTATTTAGCACATTTACTACTGTTACTTTTGCTTGTCGCATCATCTTAGAGCTGGAAAAGTATTTGTGTAAAATTTTACAGTTAGTAATATTTAATTACAATAGATGTATTGAATTCAAATACAATTCTGAATACTAGAGGATGCTAGATGCAAAAATGCTTTTAAGATTCAGCAACACTGGGTTCAGGTGATAGCGCCTGCATGCTGTCTGGTGCTTATAAGTATCACCAGCTGTGAGTGTGTTTTGGAGATGCAGAGCTACTTTAGCTTCTCTCCATGCTAGAAAGTGGTTGGTAAAGGTGCACTGCATTAACCCAGGTGCCAACTGTGTAGTCATGTCGTAGTCCCAAACCACAATGAACGTTCAGTGGCCTGTTGAACCTAACCAGACTACTTACTAGCCATGCTGGTCTGTGGCAGAACAGTTCATAGACATACTTTCCTGTCTCCTCGTCACCTATGGCCTACCCGGGAAGTGGGACTAAGAGCTTCAGACTTTGTAGAAGGCAAGTCCACTAAAGTTTATCGTTGAGGGTGTTGGACCCCAAAAAATTAATCATTTTATATTTGTACCAAACATTGTTCACCTTGTACGCATTGTATGTGGTGACATTTTCCTCGAATAAAAAAATTTTACACTTTATATTTTTTAAATAATTTAATGTCAAGTACAAAATTTTTCTGTTTCGTTGCAGCCATTATAGCAAATACTAAGTTGTGCAGATGAAAAATTTACAAAGTAAACAAATCATATGGGCTACCGCGTGACACATATGAAAATCACTAAATAACAAACCATACATATAAAAAAAATGAAATACAAAAATATTTTTTAATTTTTTAACTTTTTTTTTTTTAATGTATGAACGGTTATTTGGAGATTACATATGTCAAGCAGTAGCCCACTGCATTAGTTTATGTTGTAAATTTTTTCATCTGCACAACTTAGTTAGTATTTGTTATTATGGCTGCAACAAAACAGAAAAATTTTGTATTTCACATCAAATTATTCAAAAATATAAAGTGTAAACAACATGGGTGCGTGTACTTATGTACGCGCGTTAGAAGTTATACTTTTTTGGCGTGACTAAAATAAAATTTTATTACGTACGCAAATAATTTAAGTAAGTAGGAAAACGATAAAATGACTGAAGAAAGACATTGAATACAATTAATAAAGGTTTGATTAAAGAACATAATTAAATACTTACAAAAATTAACCTCAAATACTTGAAAACACTTTCAAAATTTTATTATACAATGTTTATCATTAACAAATTTTTCACAGCACAATGTAAGTAAAATTATTTAATAAGAGATATATATAATATATATATGTATTATATATATTCACAATGAATTACTGATATAAATGAAATGTTTTTCAATTTGCTTATTACATGAACTGATTTTCTATCGGTTTTGTATATAGCTAGACGATAGGCGCATGCGCGTTTGGTCACGTTCAGTGTCGAATTATGTGACCGGTCATCTCATACGGCAGGGTCTGCCAGTGCAGGTACAATTGTTAATCGATACACTAATTGAACCCTACAGAACTCCACCTTTAGTAGCATATTTTACCCCAATCTCTCAAGTGACTCAGACTAAACAGGTGACACCAGCATAGCAGTCATTGGTGGCATTCTCCATACCCTCGCATCTGTCTGTCAAAACTCCACCACGCTCACCATTCCCAGCACCTATGGAGCTGATTGGACAAGAAGAATGGGCCCTTCAACTGTGCCAAAAAATATGCCCTTGGCCATAGAGAATAATCCACCTCTGATGCCCTGGACCATTTTGAAAATTGACTTTCGACCTGAGGATAAAGAGATATCAGTAGGTTTTCATTCAGGCCTTAGAAGCAACACCAATCACATCTGAAACCATAATCCTTAGTTTAACCAACTTGATTCAGGCATGTGACAATTATTGTTAGTTCCAGAAAATATTGTAGCTATTCATTGGGTGCAAAGTAATTACATAGTAATAATTTCAAAAAGTTGTGAGAATCTTTATAAACCTGATAATAATTTTGATCATTGTAAAATTTGGAAATATTTTTGTACTGTGCTGAATGTTTTAATTTTTTAATTTTTTTTGCAGTCTTGAAGTGATTCCTTTAGAAGACTTGTCGGAAAACCATCAAGTGATCACAGATATTTATTTCAACATGAAGAATATCTATTTTGACTGTGAACAAGATGTTGACGACACGTTAACACCACAGCTGGTGTACAGATATTTAACTCATCCAAACGGGTGGTATGTTGGAACTTAAATATTGTGGTTTATTTTTATTTGATACTTTCTTAATTTCTCAGCATAGTTTAACTTCCTTTGCAAGGTGATGTGCAGTTTTGAGTTCAGATATTAGAATGTTGCTGATAAGTTAGAGTAGCTCAGTTGTTTTCCTATGTGGTCATTTGAAAAATATTTCTCTAGCATTAGTGTAGTCTAGATGGAGTGATTTTGAGGGTGTGTGTGGAATTTCTCTGTGTTGCTCCAGTGTCAGGTGTTAGTAATACTGGGGTCCACGTCTCTTCATTATCTTTTTGCCTCCAAAGTTTCTGTCAACACAAATTTTAAATTTTATTTTTCCTGGGACAGCAGACTATGACCAATAAAAGAATTTTCTGAATTTTTGCTTTGCTTTTAAATTAGATACTAAGAAACTAGTTCGGGAATTTGGTGCATTTTGTTATATGAGCTAAAAAAAAATATTAATTACACTCTGCTCAGTATTGTATAGTTATACAGTAATTCACTAGGCCACTTCTCGGTATTTTGTGGTTAGAGACTCAGTACGTAGAATGCAACATGGTTTGATGGCTGTCTGGTCCAGTCCCTATATAGTTACTATATCGTTTAGATTGAGATGTGGGATGCATTAGTTTTTTTAATTAGTGATAGGTCAGTTTTGATGAAGGCAGTAAATAAATGTTTTTTGTAGTTATGGCATTTCCCCTGTATCATAGTTTCCATAAGCAGCGACACCTTTCAAACTCTTCCAGAAAAAGGAGTTTATCTACTTTACAACCTTACATACTGACATACTGCATTCTTAAAAAATATTTTTGAACTAATTAAAAAATAAATTACAAATTCACAAGTTTTTACAAAAGATGTTCTTGAGTTACGTCTTCAATACAAAATTAAACTTGAGAATTTGTGTATTACCACACCTTTAGTGTTAGCTGTAAGTAAATTTGGATCAAGTTGGATTAACAGAAATTTTGTGCTTTGGAAAAGAGCCCATTTATTTGAGAAATTTTTGTGCTCCAAGCAGTGGAAGAACTGTACATATTACATTTCTTGAGTTCTTAACATACTTTTCATTTCTTTCAGTGTGATAAGATACACAAGTAGTTACCAACTGTGGCTACTTGTCACTCAACATCACTACATAAAGTGTTGCTTTCTGATGACTGCAATGTTTTCAAGACCTTACTTGCAGACAGATACGGAGCATACAGTGGTTATCTATTTTCCCATATAGTGGCGGTTTCCTGACAGTATTTCGTATTTTGGTTAACCATTTGAGTTCCAAGATAGCAGGAAAATTCTCTTATTTTTACCTCTAATACTTTGTTAACCAGTTGAGTAAGATTGAGATAGAATAGGATGGTTTTGAGATCAAACGTAGATAACTTTAAGTAAAAATAAATGTTAACTTGCTTAATTGATAACATTTTTGTTCACTGAAATTATTTAGTTTTGTTAATTAATTAAAATTTAAAAAATTCAGTTTATTTAGCTTTTAAAATATTTCAGTTCTTTAGGTAGCGATAGTTGATGGCGCACTACAGTTTGGCTGGTCATGTGTTGTTACAAGTGAACCTACTTGCCAAAGGGAAAACTTAAGATTCAGGAGAAAATTTAAATGTTCAGGGGAAAATTTAAATGTGTGCACAAGATATGCGGATGCAGGAGAGTTGAGAATTTGAGACTGCCCGTATTAGGTAATGAGTATAGACCTGAAAAATTTGCAAGATCAATGACCTGTAGGCTATACTTGACAATCTTATATAAACTCATTTTGATATCAACTGTTTATTGGTTGCGTGTTGTGGCAGTATAAAGCAGTAATTGGGTCTACAGTTTATTGCATGTTTGTTATTGGCTCATTCCTCTTCAGTTGGTACCAAACAATGCGTCGACCAATTGCAAAAGTAACATGAACGTACAAGATTGTGAATTTCACCTTGTCTCTAAATGTATCAGTGAATTTTTCAGGTTTCTAGTAATGAGTAATGAACAAGTGGGCTAGTTTCAATCATCTTAACTCTGCACTGTTGTTCGAAGGTATAGAGTTTAGCTGTCACCACTCTAGTTTTGTAGTAAGAGTCGTAAGTCTTTGTTGTGCTTTAGCTGGGTTATTTTTTAATATGCTGTTAGAACTAGATTTTTTTTTCCTATGGCCATTCATTCTTAGTCGGAGAGTGTTAGTGGTGACGCTGTGTATGGTCTAGTCACAGTTTCTTCACACTTTTTGAATCAAACCTTTAAAAAAAACTCACTCCATGTTTGAATGTTTCCTAAATATATTTTGTGTATCACAAGCGTTTTATACGTCTGTTAACATAAAAGAATCTTATTTTTGATTGAAATGAACTTTCACTTATATTTTATCTATAAATTATATTATTTAAATTGTAATTAATATTAATAAAAACAGAGAGAAAATAGGTGGGTTGGTAATGCCTATTAAGAAACAGTGCCTATGCAGAATATTATTAAAGTGAGTGCACATGAATGTGGTGTGTTGTCCATTTGTTGTAATTTTCTACACTTGGTTGAGTTTTGTTCGCATGAGGTGGAGGAATATTTTGACAGTAGAACTTGAGCAGGGCTACAGAAAAATTGGAGGTAACTGAGTGGACTATATTCTGCAGTGTGGCAATAGCACTGTTGTTGGTGTATTAGTTTCCATGTAGCACAGTTATTGTAAGCCTGTTGTTGAAGGAAGTAAAGGATTGATTAACGCAGTTGTTGCTGCAACATGGGCAAGATCGTCTAAGAGCGTGTGCTATATTAGTGATTGTGGTACTTGGGTTGCAGTTTAGAGCACCATACTGTGTTGGTAATGTTACGTGGTTGTTTGAAAACCTGTTTAGGTGGTTTTCAGAACAGTTTTGCATAAGTGTTGAGGAAGACATTATCTTATGTCCAGAATTGGTGGGAAACAGGAAAAATAGATTTCATCAACCATCGTCTTGTACGTCACACTTACAATAAAGAGCTAAGGCAGAGACCTGTTTTCCAAATTCATAGCCAGCATCAGTGTAGGTTTACCCGGTAAGAGTTTATGTTGCAGTATGAACAGTTATGAGCAAAATTATTTTTCAGATTTTGATTACAGAGTTTTTCAGATAACTGTAAGTACACTATTAGTGTATTCTGGATTCTGTTTACTTGGAGCATTTTTCTACAACTGGGATAAGATACATGAGTAGTTGTCAACTGTGGATTACTCATCACTTAGTATCCCTACATAATGTGTCGCTTTCTGATGACTGCAATGTTTTCAAGGTCCTACTTGCAGACAGATACGAAGCATACAAGAGTCTATGTTCACCAATCTAATAACTTTGGAGTGTTATGCATAATATATATATTTTTTTCTTTTTTATGTAAATAGTGCATGTTCTTGCTTGCTAGAGAGTAATAGTTACTGTGAACACATTTTGTAAAAAGCCAAGGTGATATCACTTACATGTGCATTAGAATCTATGCCCAAATAATTGTCACCTAACCATTCTGTTTGGAGTGTTATGCATAATATATATATTTTTTTTTTTTTTATGTAAATAGTGCATGTTCTTGCTTGCTAGAGAGTAATAGTTACTGTGAACACATTTTGTAAAAAGCCAAGGTGATATCACTTACATGTGCATTAGAATCTATGCCCAAATAATTGTCACCTAACTATTGTATTATACATATTTGTACAAAACTGGTACATTCACGGTAACTGCTTAGCAAGCTGGAAGCTCCATGTACATACATATTAAAAATAATGTAATTTTATTTTATTATAACTGTTTCAAAATTACATATTATCATCAGCCATGTAATGCTTGAAAATAAATACAGTGCAGGCAAAATTAATATTATAATCTTGTTGTAATGTTACCTTAGTATATGGTAGAATGTGCTGTGATGTGACAAGTTTGATGGACAAAATTTTGTATTGAAAATTTTTATAATCCTAATAAGTAATACAGTGTGCCTTCAATTAGGTAAAAGTGTAGTGATATTGATGTTTAAGCGTAACACATTACTTACTTATTAAATAAATAAATAAAGAATGGCATTTCAAATACACCTTGGTAGTAAGAAACAATATTATAATCCCAAACCGTAGAACATGGCGCAAG
This sequence comes from Clitarchus hookeri, assembly GCA_002778355.1. NCBI lineage: Eukaryota > Metazoa > Arthropoda > Insecta > Phasmatodea > Phasmatidae > Clitarchus > Clitarchus hookeri. Next base: position 386,869 of record NQII01000455.1, on the reverse strand, counting down.
AAAACACTGAAGCCGTAGCACCACCTACTTAGTCAGTTGAAAATTTCAGTGATATTGCAGGTGAACAAAAAATATTTTCTGAAATATCACAGAAATAAGCTGAATTTATTTTTTCAAAGAATTCATTGCCATTATTATTTTTTCTTTTCATAGTTCTTGATACACTGAGGAAAAATATTTTTGGATGGTCACAAGAGAAAATTTAATTTTTCAAATACAAAGATATTATAATACTGTACAAAATTTGGAAGAAAAAAAAAACATCTTTGACACAGGTGTCATGGCTTCAGAGAACTTCTCAAAAATGGTATATATTTCAGTGTGAGAGAATCTAATTTTGATTGTTAATCCTGATTCAGAATATTAAGGTGGCTGTTTGGGTAGGCCGCCGAACGGCATGCAATGTTTTATTAAAAAAAACTGTCCAACGTGTCTGAGTGAATCCTACTTACGAATAGCATTTAAGAAACATTACGTATCAGTATACATTTTTCAGTTCCCCCATTTCTCTAAAGCATGTTTTTGTGATAGTGAAAATGGCTCAGATGGGTGTTTTCACGATCATTTTGTGGGATGAACCTTCCGGTACAAAACATTAAAAAAAGGTGACGCGTGATGTCTGTAATTGACGGGGACGTCACAGTAGGGCTAGTTTTAGGTGTGTCTGTCTGAGACACTGCTGGCTGTCAAGATTGACTTATGGCTTGTTCACTGGAGCCCGGTCGGTATACAACCTGGGGCACGTGATTTGGCAGCTTGGTACAAAGTCTGGAGTGCGCAGAATGACCTTACGTATTACCGGCCGGCACACCGCAACTGGTTTACCTTTGACGGGCGTCGCCTTCAGCTGGGGTTAGCTCCTGCTGTAGTTCATGTCCAGGCTCAGGGCGAAGGTGGTGCTGTGGCAGGTGATGCAGGTAGAGACCTGAGGAGGGCTACTGGCTTGGCTGAGGTGGCACCATGGGTTTGCGAGACCCAGTGGTACATTGAGTCCTTGGCGGAGGGCGACGACAACGGGATGTGGTTCTCTGGCGGTCTTGAATGGGGGCTGAAATAAAGAGGAGGAGGGAGTTGAAAGGTGAGGCCTCTCCAACTGTCAGGTGGCTTGAGCTCGTTCCTGGGGGGTTACGTTGCAAAATGCAGTTGGGGCTGGGTTACAGCCCAAGTTAAGCTTGGTGTTGGTAGCTGACTTTCTAATATGCAACATGATACCATTCTTACAGGTGTAAGGCACGTAGGTAGGTTCTACGGTTGGCCGCGCAAGAGAGGAGCAGGTGACAAAGTATCCTAACAAAGAGTTGAGCCAAGCCGAGGCAGGGCCAACCAGAGTCTTACCAAAGTATTCTAACTGGCGACAGTTCAGCACTGTGGTTAGAGAGGGTGAATTTATCCCGTGAGTCCGACAACGATGTGGATGTAGACCAAAGGGGCCAGACCTCCAGACCCAGTCTCTCAGTCTTTCTGGCGACAGTTCAGCACGGTGGATGAATGAATGGACTGGACTGACTGACTAACCGCCATGTGGTTGTGACCTTATGGTTGGGGTTCTACCGTACTGCACACCATTTGCACAGTATAAGTGGCTGTCTAATGTGTATTGTTTTGACGGACGTGCACCCGGTTAAGGGAGCCCGCAGTCCTTCACTAGGTTCGAAAATAGGTTGGGAATGCCGTGGTCTCCTGCTTTTCTCTGATGGGCTGACATCTACGGAAGTTAGAGTTACAGTCACTCTTAGCAATGAGTACTCTGAAGTTAATAGAAGATGTGTTTACTCCAAGAGGAATGACACTGTGGCCTGTACTAGCTCCTAATTTACCAAGAACTGTAACGGAAGTTAACCTACGCAAACCAGGTGAAGGGGACCTGGGTCTGAACTAGCAAAGAAGATGCGGCTAGGTAGCTATGATACTGGCTACCCCTAACTAACTCGATGCTTGTTGTCCAGAAGGGACTCTGGTACCACTACCAGAAGTGTAGTGGCTGTAGAAAAGGGCTGTTGACTTCTTCGGGTGCTTCTGGTGAAGGTCTTGAAGAGCGTCTGGTAGGTCACGATGACATCGGTGTTATAGAGCTCCAGCACTGGAAGTGGTGGAGCGAGCTGCTGAGAATGAATAGCCATTCTGTGGCTGTGCACAGACATATATTCCACCTGCCCGTGTGTTTTCTGAGGTGCGGGCATGGTGGGATGAGCTCTTCCTCCCGTGGACGGAGCTGCGCTCTGGTGCCATCTCTGTCATGCGGGGTTGCATCTGTGGCATGAGCTTAGGTGCTTAACTGGCGGTGCACCAGGCTGGCTTCAATCACACGGGAGGGGTTGGCCTGACGTCTGATAATAAGGCAAACTAAGTTGGCTGCCTTTGTTCGTGAGTGCCCCTGCATCTAGGGGCGTGCTGGTAAACTCTGGATGCAAGTTGTTGGAGGGTCACACCCCGCCTGGGTTACGTGATTCCATCTGCAGATGAGGTGAAGTCATGTTTATATTTACTTATCAAAAAGCGTCAAGGGAAAAGGGGTGTGCGTCAACCTCTATTTGTATTATTACATCATAAAATGGTAGGGCCTCCACTGAAAGTCTCGTAGGGGCACGTTATCGACGGCAAGACTGCACGCTAGTTCAGTGCTCTGCGTATAGAGGCGATGAGAGAGTTAATGCGTATGTCTCGGACGCCCCATAGCGCTCCCTCACTTTTAGACCTCAGATGTGCAAAATTCCTTCAACCAGACGGCTGCCTTAAAAAAAGAGTTTTGTTTAATCAATTGCTTTTAATAAAATAATTAAAACTTTACGGAATAGAAAAAAATTTATTCATGTTTCACAATCTGAAATAAATTTTGTATTCTATCCTCACCCCATCACTCGTGGTCCAAAATTAAATTTTGGAAATCTTATAAAGAACCTTTTCCACTATTTTTGAAATGGACACCTGTAAGTGAACTTATAATTTGTTAATGCTGCATCATTAATTAGCCCCACTCCAACATCTGCAGTGATTGACGACAGCAGTGACAAAGACCAGTGACTGCCCAGGCATGAACTCATGTTTAAAACATAGTTGTGACTGGGTATTTTGAACTCATGGGCCCACCAGAACTTCCCATGGGGAATTAATTATTACAGTGAAAATTATGTTTATCATGAGCAGTCATCCCCTCCGTACTACCAAAGCCAGCCAGCCAATAGCAGTGTATTGCTCTAGGTTCCAGTTTGCCTGGCTGGCCACAAAAATGGGACACTTACGAGTGTGCAGCGACTCGAAATGTGATAACACTGTTCTACCAGAAGTTTATGTGACTGCACAACATTGTCTACTTGAGCTCCCAATCTGCAGTAGTTTATAGGATCACATTTGATTTTCCAGTAATATTCTTTGAGACTATATAAGTTATTAGTTATGTACTGTAGCTACTATATACAGGTTGGTGGCTAGTAGGGTACTTTGGTGCAGACTAAGGGCACCTGTGGTGGTTACGTTAGGGGTAAACAAATGCTCGTATTCTCAGTTATTTAACACACCAGTATTTTATTTGCCTGAAAGTAACACTGGTATTTACACACACTGGCGAGACTGAGCCCCCCCTACAAGTCGTAGGCCTGAAGAGCTGGTGGGCAGTATGCTATGCGTCGGGGAAGGTTGTTGAAGAGAGACGTTTCTCTACTTATCTGTGACTGCGGATTTTGGTGAGTTGTTTTCGTTGGTAGGGAGGCTTGGTGAGTTGGGTGGCCCTATTTCAGGCCCTCAGACTGGCTCTCGTTGGCATGTTGTACTCAGCTGACTTCTTCCTTCGGCTTTGACTGACTCTCTTGGAAGTTCAGGATGGTTTCCCGGGGACTTTGAGTGTGTCTGCGACCTTGGCTGGCGTTCCTTGTTGGAGAGTGCGTCTCCTCGTCGACGTCCACAACGGTCCGGCTCGCGTCCCGTCTTCTCTGCCGCGCGCTGATCGACCAACGGTGAACAACTTACCCCCTGCCTCGGCCACGCCTGAATTTAACTCATGTCCCGCTATATTCAAGTTAGCTGTCAGCAGTTTCTCGAGAGAGAAATCGGGAGATCCCCTCTTACCCCGCACATTTTTTGTGTAGGATTTTGTGTCTCGTCAGCTGCTTTTGTGCTCTAACTAGAGCGGAGGGAGGGTGTGGTAGGCGTCTCGGGGATTCCTGTGAGCTGTGTCTGCATTAATTCTCGTCTCGGGGGCACCCCCGGATTCCTTCGTCGAGGGCTTATATCAGCTATTTCTAGGGACTTTCCATTTCTCTTGACTTTGGGACATCCCCAAGGGGGACTCCCCTGATTCCTTGACAGCTGCCTGCCCTGGCTAGCTGTAGCAGGGTGTGGAAACAGCGCAGTGCCTATCCCATATACTCGTCACGCGTCAGTACTCATGACCTAGATAAGCCAGTTGAAAGAAGGAACTGTGTAAAGGACCTGTGAATGTTGTTAGGCTTTAAAATACCCTTTAATTATCATATTGATTGTCTGCTAGCTAATATATTTTACACATATACAGTTGAACCCTGTTATAACATCCCCTCGTATAACATTTTGCTGTTTAATAAACTGCCTTCTCTTTGTCCACAAACTTGTTTTTCAATACAAAATTACCCTCTTATAAAGTTTTACCTTATATAATCCTGACATTTCTTGGGTGCTCTTGAGAAATGTTATAACAGGATTGTACTGAAATGTATGCAGCAAATTAATCAGACTCTGTTATGTATGTATGTATGTATGTATGTATGTATGTATGTATGTATGTATGTATGTGTAACTGGTCAAAATTCCAGTTTGCAGAGAGAGAGAGAGAGAGAGTGTGTGTGCATGCATGTATGTATGTGCGCACATGTGTGTGTGCANTGTTATAACAGGATTGTACTGAAATGTATGCAGCAAATTAATCAGACTCTGTTATGTATGTATGTATGTATGTATGTGTAACTGGTCGAAATTCCAGTTTGCAGAGAGAGAGAGAGAGAGAGAGTGTGTGTGCATGCATGTATGTATGTGCGCACATGTGTGTGTGCGTGTCCATGGCGCATGCCTGTCATTCACCCTTCCTTCCTTCCCAAGCTAACAGTCAGGAACAGCCAAGAACGTGGCTAAACTTGGGAAAAACAGTTCAACATTTTTTATTGTATGTTTAACGTAAAAGTGATTCTAGTGCTACTATTTTGTCTATAGACCATTCACGGTTACTTCACACTTTTCTGAAGCCCTGCTAAAGTTCTTTTTTGATTACCGATTACGTATCTTTCTACTACATATAAACACTGCCATGTGACTTCTATGTTTTAACTGTAAAATGCTTTGTTTACTGTTTTCGACTGTTTAAAGAATTCTGTCATATTTCAGAAACCATTTTGTACAAATATTCACAATTTTATACATGACATAGCACATTTCACATAGTACAAGTAAATATTTTCCTGCGGCTGCATTTAACCATGTTAAAACTGTGGTGGTGGGGGGGGGGGAAGAACTGTATTATTAACCTCTTGTTATTGATGTGTGTTGGGTTATTTCGTTAAAAGGACAGCCTCAGTTGGAATAAATATTAAAGCAAAGGAGCAACCAGTCCTACGAAAAGACAGTAAATTCAAGCATGTAACTTGTGTCGCTTATTTCTTAAACGTAGTGTAACGTTGGCCGCGCCAGTTACAAAGCAGACTATAAGTTGCAGACTTGCACTCGACTAGCTCAGAGGTAGTACACGAGACTCTGTACAATGGACGCCAATTACATATGAAATAAAGTCAAGTTCCAGAGTATTTGTTTTATACTTTTATTTACTATTTTGTCACAGTTCACATACGAAGTTCCGAATATGTAGAGTACGAAACGTTCACAGATAAATAGACATGGGCAGAACAGAGCCACAGTTTTCACGAATTATTACGTTTCTGAAAAACTGGCCCCGAAGAAATAAGAAATGTGGCGACCTCCCACACCGGCGGAGAAATAATATAGCAAAGTCTAGTTGCTGATGTAGGGGTTATCGTCACGCCCGACGCGACCTAGGCGAGCATTGTATGACTAAACTGAAGGGCGACTGCCTTCCAACTGACTTCGCCGCCGACTGACTTTCAACTGACCTCAATCCACTGCTTGAAGGGCGACAGACACCCGTGTATTTGTGCTGCCTATCACCCCCCTCTCCAGAGATAAGGGTCTGGCTACACACGCTCTCCACACGTTATCGAAACAGCGTCGTACAAAACTAAAACTGCGCCGTCAACATACAGATAAACGAACTTCTCTTACAAAATTTGTCGACGCAGTCTGCAAGTTTCTAAATAATGCTGACGCCTAACAAAAACTGAAAACTACGACGTTCGAAATGAAACGACAACCGGACTCCTGATAAACTTAAAACAGCAAACGAACCACCGCGGCTTAAATTTGAATACCGATAAAAATATTANGAAAACTACGACGTTCGAAATGAAACGACAACCGGACTCCTGATAAACTTAAAACAGCAAACGAACCACCGCGGCTTTAATTTTGAATACCGATAAAAATATTATGAAGCTTAGCAAAGCTTAAGAAAATGAAACACTTGTCCCGTTCCCGAAAATTAAGAATACTGCGTCATTACAGTAGCAGTGACAAACTTGAAGATAGTGGTGAACATGCACACAAATAGGCATAGTGTAACTTTTATTCCACTCATATTTATCTGCATAGGTACTTAGTTTTTAATAGGTTTATTTAATTATTTATTTAACATTTTCTGGCTTGGCACGGTTAAAACATGTAAATTTTGCACGTCCTATATTTGCAATCACACACACTGACCCAGCGTAACATAAAGGCAACAATACTTTTTCACATGCAGCGGTCACAACACATATTACAGTATATTTATTCCTGCCGTAGAAACACAGATTGATCACAGCATCGTAACTTGCTTGGATGGGTTTAAAAAACAAACTTTTACAGATATGGTAATTTTAATTATTTTTTGCAGGAAGAAAAATTAAAGCTTCATTCAGGAACAAGTAAAACGTCATGTCATGTCGCCAGTCGCCACTTTTGCCAACTTTGGATTTGTGGCCATCCTGCCATCACATCTAAATATATAATATATAATAAGTATTCAAAAATTTAAATCTCATTTCATTTTCAAATTACAAATTCAAAAATCATTATTTTTGCTGTAATAAGATAGAAATACGGTAAAATTAAAAACATATGTAATTTCCCTGCTACTGCTAGTGGTGCGAAATTTCCCGAGAGAGAGAGCTAGGTGCGAAGAGGAAGGAAGGGGGGTTTCCGCGTATTCAAGTTTCTTCCTCAGTCGAAAAAAAAACACCATGTCACCAGGGCCTATGCACTGTAATTTGCACTATTTTTAACTGTAAGAATTAAATGTGTTTCCATCAGTGCTACCTAGAAACTTAAATATTTCAATGGGCAACATTTAATTGACAAATATCATACCGAAAAACTAAGTTAGAACTATATTTTAACTGTGAACTATTTCTGACTAAGCCGTTGCCAACACATCGCTGCTCACAATTTTTTCAATTTGTATTGAATACGACATAAGTATTGCAATTTATAGAAGATACTAAGTTAAAGTTTAATTTATTCAAGAATACAATACTTTGAATTGTTAGTCACAGTGTTATATATTGTGGTATACAAGTTATATAAAAAACATGTTTACATATTACTCCCAGGGTGATTTTTAAAGGTTTGTTTCGAAAAATCCGAAGAAACCTTGAATGGACTATACTAATATACATAATGGCCAAAATTTACCAATGCTTCAAGATGGAAGAAAATTATATGTGTTTTTTATTTATAAGCTATTGTCCTCAAGCTACTTAATTTTAATTTCCTAAACAATTTACTCAAATGTTGACAAAATATAATGGTCTAGAATATGCACTTACATTTTAGTGACTTCTCTAAGATTATATTTTGCCCACAGTGGTACGCTGAGTACCTGATCCCGCTCCTATCATACCCATCCCAATATGGCTTACCACTTTTGCTGGGTTTTTTTAATTTATACTGAGAAAAGGATTCAGGGATAAGCTGCTTTTGGTTTATTATTATTAAATGTTGCAATTATGTACCTGTGCTTTCATATGTTGTTCAGTAAACCTGTGTTAATAGTGGTAATTTTTATTGTAGTATTGAATTGCGTAAATATACGTTGTCATTGTTAATTTGGCTTTTGACTTGCATCTGTCCTGTGTTGAAGGTTCATCTGTTAGGCAGGTGCAAAAAAAATAACCAAAATAGCAATACGTAAATTGTATGTGTTGTGTTGTGTGTGTGTGTGTGTGCGTGCGTGAGTTTCTTGACACACTAGTGGTGAGAATGTGAGGTGCCTCATTTCCTTGTTTGTAAAACTGTGCTCCCCAATTACACAGTCTTTGTGTCTCGAGTACCATATGCAGTAACGTGATGCATTGTATTTTGACAGCTGGTATCAGTTATTTTATGCTACATTAAAATTAATTGTCAAAATTTAATGAACTTATTCACTAAACCCTTGGAATTTATACTTTGTTTGCACTGAAAATCTTGTCCTGAATATACTCTTGTGGTAACATAATGGTCAGCGCTTCTATTTATGTCATTTGTGGATATTGCCAACAAAGTCCAGTCTGGGAAACACAAAGATATATTAGCAATTATAGTGAACATAAGGGACTCTGTAGCAAATTTGATTCTTTGAAAATGCATGTTTTGCTTTGTCCATCAAAAAATTTAAGCATTACTGCAACATGATATTTGGTCGATCTTGTCTTTCCAGGAAAAAAATCTTGCACATCAAAGAAGAGTTTGAGAGATTCGAAGAGTACCTGATGACAGGAATTGTCATTGTCAGCGAGAAGTACCCAGATTTTGTTGTTCTTAACCCAGCCACTAATGTACCTGCAGGAAATTCAGCACGTAACAACTTTTATTAGTTGCTGCAGAAGTTTATTTGTATTTTTTTAAACTTCAAAAAAAGTTATTTTTTTTATAAAAATGTGAAGTGTTGTGTTATTTTCACCTCAGTGCAATTCGTGCACTTTTATTGTAGCTGGATAACAGTTGCCTTCTTTTCCAGTTTTTTGCACAGTTTGAGTAACTTGCAGAAGCTGTTGAACCTACGTAAAGGCAGTAAATTGAGAAAATAAGTTGGTGCATAATTTTTATACTTGCTACACAAGTAACTTTTGTTTTAATGTTTTATATTTGTTGTAATAAATATGCACATATTTGTTTTATTTAATATACATCCCCAAGTTGATGCACTTGAGGATGTCATAAAAATAGCTTACAGACCAACTTGAAAATACCTTTTGACCAACAAGTGTGTAAACAAACACTGAAGAAGGGAAGGATCTTGTACGTAATATCATTACCAGCTCTATGATTGGCGTCAAGATGGAATCTGCAATCATCCATCAGCATGCACGGTGGCTCATTTCGTATTTTTCTTGCGACATATTTATTATTTTGAAAGTACTGACACGTGACGTCTGGGAAACTGACGTTGATGTCACAGTCAGCAAAGTTTTACTGCGCCTGTATATAAACTGGGTCGCGTGGCTTGGCGGCTCTGCACAAAGTCTGGTGTGGGCTTAGCAGTCCTCCGCAACACTGGTTTACACACACAGCCAATCAATGGTTTACCTGGAGTGGGCATAGCCCCTGACTCGGCTGCTGGTGCTGGCTGGAACTCGTGCCCAATCCTTGCTGCGACTGGCGGTGCTGGTGGGAGGGAGTCTGTCGGAGGACTGCTGGTCCTGCTGGGTTGGAACCACTGGTTCGATATACCCAGTGGTACGTGGAGTCCCTGGCGGAAGTCGACGCCGACTTAATGCGGCTCGCCGGCAGTTTTGTAGGGTGGCTGAAATAGGGAGCTTGGGGGAACTGGGAGGTGAGGCCTCTCCAGTTGTCGGGCGGCTTGAGCTCATTCCCGGGGGGGTTAGATTGCATAGGGCAGTTAGTGATGTGTTACAGCTCAAGTTGGCTTCGGAGGCAGTAACTGCCTTCCTACCTCGCTACCCACTCCTATAGGTGTATGACATTAAGGAAGGTACTAAAGTTGGCCACGCTAAGAAAGAGCAGGCAACGAGGATCCTTGGCTAGGTGTAAAGGCAGTCGTGGCCAAACCAACCAGAGTCGTTCCCAATTACTCCAACTGGCGACAAACAGCGCTGTGGTTAGAGAAGTGGGTTACCCTAAATGTCTGACAGCGACGTGGGTGTGGACCAAAGGGGGTCAGACTTCCAGAACCGGTCTTATTACTACTTCCGGCGACAATGGCAGCACAGTATATTGAATGAATTGGCTGTGTTGGCGGCTGACAAGCCGCTTTGTGGATTGAAGTTCTAGTGGTGGTGGCGGCGGCTCTACCGTATGTGTGCACCAGATACCTTGGCGTACCTGCTTCACAGTATGGGTGGCCGTCTAATGGGTCTGTTTGATACGTACGTGCACCCAGTTAAGGGAGGCCCCAGTCCTACTCTAGGATCTGCAAATGGGTTGTAAAGACGCTCTCTACTTCTTTTCCTTAGTGGGCTGATGTCTACTGGTGTTGAGTCACAGCCACCCTAGGAGTAAGTACTCTAAGGTTAGATGAAAAGATGGGTTTATTCCCGTGAAGAATAGACACGGGGGTCCGTACTAACTCCTAACCAACAAGAAACACTAACGGAAGTAGACTACGATAATACCAGGTGAAGGGGACCTGGGTCTAAACTAGACGAGCAGATGCGGCGAGGTAGCTATAATACTAACCTACCCTAACTAACTGGATGCTATTGTCCAGAAGGGACTCGGGTGTCACTACAAGAAGGGTAGTGAGTGTTAAAGGGGATCAAGACTTCTTCGGAGGTTGCTGGTGAAGATCTCCAATATGTCTGGTAGGTAGCAGTGGTCCTATGCGAGGATGTTGGTGTCTGCAGAGAGCTCCAGCACAATAGGTGATGAAGCGAGCTGCAAAGGTTGAACTGCCATTCTGCGGCTGTGCAGGGACTTATATCCACCTGCTCTTGGGGGTGGCGTATGTAGCTCCTCCCTCCGTAGGTGGAGCCGTACTCTGGTGCCATCTCTCAGGCTGTGGCGGAAGCAGGCTTCCCTGCTATAAGGGGTTGCGTTGAATAAGCTAGCTCAGGCACAGCGCTGGGCCGCTTGGCTAACTTCTGTCACATGGGGGGGTTGGCGTGACGTCTGACGTAAAGGCAAAAACGATTTTGGCTGGCGTGTCTGTGGGTGCCCCTTGCCTAGGAGCATGCTCGTAGGTTGTGGTAGCAAGTAGTTTATGGTTCAATCCCAGCCTGGGGTGGTGTGTGATGATACATGAAGAGGAGGTGAAGTAGTTATTTATATATATGTATAAATAACGACTTCGCCTCCTCTTCATGTGTCATAACAAGACAAGAGTCAAGCTCAACAGGGTCTTCTTCCCCCGCTGAGATTCCCAAGCGACGTAGACTTGTCTAGTAAAGAAAACAAAATTTGGTGGGAGTGATGTAGTACTGTCACTCGCAAGAAAGTTGGTTTGGCATCTGTAGCACTCCTCTTCTGTACACTGCTCTGGGCTCCAGCGCATGGTGTGGCACTTTCGCTCTCAGCGTGGATTAACGCTGTCTCTCTAGCGTGCAGGTTGGGATGGGTGAGAGGCCCATTAATGGATTCTACCCCTTGGGGAGGATAGCTGTTACGCGGTAATGGCCCTGTGTTGGTGGTGCATGCTCGCATCCCTTCTTTTGTTACGTAATAAGCGTGCCATTCACACGAATCAGTTGAAGGCTGTGTTTATTTACAAAAATCATTGACAGAGTTTTATCCTGAAATAAAGCCAATTTACAGGCAGACACGAAAAATAGTTGTCGAACGCTAGTTTATATACATGTCCAACTCTTGACGCGTGTGTCAACTCTCCTGGTTTACCTGCCATGGTGCTGAAGGCGTTTTAAAGTGGCTCTGCCATGTAGCCTCCTACAGGTCGTACGGCAGGTAATTTTACATGTGACAATCACTAGTGGTGCCGGCTCTAGGCCTCCCATTACCTAGGCCAGCTTCTATCTACCTAATATTTACAACATGAATACCTTTGAAATTATTTATACTAAAAAATTGGCATATGTGCTACCTACAGAAAATTAAAAAAACATATTGCACTTAACTATTCCAAATATTTACAAAAATCTGTTGTGCTATTGTACACTTAAGGCTGTCTTTTCAGCTGGTTTCGGAAGTATTTTCTTTGCATGGGCGACCTCGCTTCCTTCTTAAGACCGCATGCTGTGAGTATGGCTACATAAATTTTGACGTGGGTCGCCATGGAGACTCACGGTACCGCCCCGGCTGGTTTTGAGATGTTCTGGGAGGCACCTCTCTCGTCCGGCCGGTCATGGGTTGGCTCCTGGGTATCGTTCCTGGCAGTGGCCAGCTCAGGTTCACCAGGCACTGAGGTATTACCAGTTGCCCCCTCCTCCTGGAGGGGTGATGTTCGGGCAGCTGTTGGAGGCAGGGACTCATCTGATTGCCCTGCCCCCTCGGCTCTTGATCTCGCCGCCGTCCAGAGTTGAGATCTGGTGGGTGACCACGCCCTTCTGGGTGGACGTGGTTTGCGTTGCAGTCTGAGGCAGGGACTCTTCGGGCACCCCTGCCTCGTTGGCGTGGCTGGGAAACTCCTTCCGAACGGAAGATGGGAAGATGATACAGCGGTGGCCTCACTGCCATCCGGCATTGAGGCTCTGGTGGTACCCGCGTCCTCCTGAGTGGACGTGGTCGGTTTCACCGTCTGATGCCGAGGCTCTTCGAGCATCCCTGCCTCGTCGGCTTTGCTGGGGTCGTTGATGGGGCTCCTTGTATAAGCGGCTCCGCCACGACAGTTCAAACCCGTTGGGGGTCATGTGGCCGTGCTTGGCGGACATTTTGCGGATGTTGTATGTTGGGGTCGAGGTCAATTTCCTTACAGACATTGCTACTCGAGGTACTGGTCATTTAACCCTTGTCAGGGTGGGTTGGACACACTTCTGGTCGGCGTCCCAGCATGTTTCTGGGTCCTGGAATGCAGGTGGTTCGATCTCTGTTGTTGGGGATAGTCCTTCCTTCCACTTATTCTCTTTCCTCTTCCGGTGCTTCGGCTTCGCGGTCTTCGGTTCCAGCGGGGTGAGGGCGCATCTGCCGTCAGACTGCTTTGCGGGTTCGTCCTCTGGTGTTTTCTACCCAGTATACAGTCTCCTGGTGTCCCACAATTGTGTAGGGTCCTTCCCATTTGTCAGCGAGACCCATGCTGAACTGTCCTCTGGCCTTGCTAAGCGGGTGGCTGTGGAAATGCACTGCCTCACCCCGGTACTGGGCTGTAGGTATTTTCTGGTAATGTACTGGTCTTGGGCATTGCGCGCCCTCGTGGTCCATACTAGGATGGCCAATCTGACGCCCTTGGGTTGCAGCATCTCTGTTTGAGCTTGCCCACTGCCAGTCACCTGGGTGGTGGAGAGTTCGTCCCAGAATGAGCTGGCTGGTGCAGTTGTCCACGGTATCGTTGGTTTTCCTCCTTAGGGAGACGAGAATATTATGCAGGTGCTTGTCCCAATGG
>NQII01000455.1:311138-373269 GCA_002778355.1 Clitarchus hookeri | reverse complement strand
GGGGGGGGTCGTTCATGTGTCTACCCACCATGAATAGCATGCGGTCTGCCACTTGTAGCTGGTATATTGGGTGCCGTTATCTGTTAACGTGGCCTGCAGGTACCCCCAGCAGGGAAATATCTCAGTCTCGAATTTCCGTATAATGTTTTGGGTTTCCTGACTGGGTAGGGGAAATGCTTCTACCTAGTGAGGAAACTGGTCTGTTACTACTAACAGATATCTAATACCTTTGGTGCTTCTCGGGTAAAGCCCATTAGGTCAGCTGCGAAGTGGGTCCAGGCAGTGTGAGGTTGACTGGGTTTTAGTGTTGGCTGTGGTATAGGATAGACCTTACCACAAAAGCACACATCGCAGTTGTTTATGTACTGCCATACGCCCCAACTTATCCTGTCCTACGTGTATTGTTCTGTCTCTAGGAGGGTTTTCTTTGATGCCTGGATGACCAGTTTGCAGGGTTTCATGGTGGTGGCATAGGTCTGTCCTCAAGTTGCGTGGTATCCAGATCTTCCATTAAGCTCTGGGGCCTGTCCTGGAGGACAAGCTGGTTGTCTGGGTTCTTCTGCTCATGGTATCTGATTTGGTATCGGCTGAGTTCCAGCTGGAGGTGCTCTTCAGGGTTTCATGTAGTAGCCAGGGGGGGAGGAGTCATCATTCTCTCCCATTCCTCGTCTTCTTTGGTGACCCCGTCGAGGTCCGGTGGGCGGGATAAAGCATCGGGCAGGTCTTTGGTTTTGCCCAGGCAGTGCTGTACTTCCAAGTTAAATTCTGTTAAGAACATTTCCCATCGTTCTAATTTGGCTTTGGCATTTCTTTACTCACGTAGCCAATTGGAGGGCCTTGCTGTCTGTGCAGAGTATGAAGTGTCTTCCTTCTAGGTGATATCGGTATTTTCTCATTGCCCAGAATACAGCGAGACATTCTTGTCTGTTAATCTGGTATTTTTGTAGGGTGGTGTTCAGATGGGTGTTGGCGGAGTTGCCCGGTGGAGTCCTCTTGGTATAGCACAGCCCCCAGCATTCTGGTTGGCGTCAGTCTGCAACATGAGGGGGCTATCTCCTTGTGGTTTGTGGAGTTGCTAAATGTTCTGGAAACTTTGCTTCACGTCTAAAAATGTGTTGCTGTGTTCTTCTCCCCACCACCAACGTGTTTCCTTTGCTAGGAGAGGGTTGAGGAGTGCCATTTGTCAGGCAATGTCTGGTATATAGTCGCATAACCAGTTACACAGACTCAAGAAGCGATGTAGTTATTTCTTGTTAGTCGGTTCTTCAGCCGTCTCTATGGCTCGTATCGAGGCGGCATGGGAGTAGCTCCCCTCGTGTGTGACGTGTCCCAGGTAATAAATGGTAGTCTTTCCGAAATGGCTTTTGGAGAGCTTACAGGTTAAGACAAGCAATTTGAGTCTCTCTAGTACTCTCTGGAGGTGTACGCATTGCTCTTCCCAAGATTTCGAGTACACAATTGTTGTTGAGGTAAACAAAGTAAAACTGGTCTCTAAAGCCCATAAGGACCTCGGAAGCGTGGATGGCGGCTGGAGCATTCTTGAGCCTGAACGGCATTACTCTGAATTGCAGGTTTTTGCCCTCTGCAGTAGTAAAAGCTGTGTACTTTCTGCTGTCTGGATGTACTAACGTTACCTAAGTGGTCGGGGATAGTAATGCGGACGTCGTCCGGCGACTATGTTAAGAAAAGTCTGAATGTTACACAATATTCCTATTTTGAATAGGATGGGCGCCAGCTCACTGGGTGAGCACGAAATCACAGTTCTCAGGATCGCTGTCCGAACGACCACGTTGCTGTATCCCCCTGACACACACGGTACAAATTTACAGAAACACGTTATATATGTGTGTATGTGTGTGTGTATATATAATAGTATTTAGGCTCCCCAGCACACCTTAGTATTTATTACCTTTTACCTCGCAAATGAAGGATGCCTCCTTGAAGCGTCAATGACTTCCTGGTTAGGGCTAGGGCCCGAAATACAACATAAAAATGAGAACTCACAAGTTTCGGAACCCGAATAAATTGTATTGCCAAATAGTGTATACAGTTACATGTATGCAATGCAAATTAAAGCAGACGTGACTCGCAAGGCCTGCCAGCGGCCGTTACTGTACAAAAAGGCCAAGAATGATGCGAAATCTTACAATAGTAATTAAATCTCCGGGGTTGCTAAATTGAGCTGATGATGGGGTGTCGCGAACACGGGGAAGACTGTTGGTAATTGAATAAAAGTTCCAGTAAATTGTGTTAACCTATTGCAGTTAAGTGTTCAGAACAAAGTATGAAAGACCCCCACGACGTTACGCACGTGCAGCACCCAAGACCCGGTAACGTTGGGCGTGCCAGTTACACAGCCTACGTTAAGTTGCCACTGCTAGCTCAGAGGTAGTACACGAGACTCATTAAAATGGACGCCAATTACATATGAAATAAGGTCAAGTTGCAGAGTATTGGTTTTATACTTTTATTTATCATTTACGTAACACACTTCACATACGACGCGTCATGAATTAAATTAACCTAAGACAACATAATTTTCCCTTAAACAAATACACAGTAAAAATGATTATATTAATTCTAAATGTTTCCATTGTACCAGCCACAGTACTGCCAAATGTACAATGTCAAATGTCCCTGGGTATGGCTGTGCCGACTGTCTTCCATGATGACAAAAATTGATATTAATTATATACACTGAATAAATTAGAAACACTGATACAATTACACTAATGCAATTCCACTGATAAGATTATGCACACCCTCACACGTGCCCACAAGCATGTCGGTGTGGTGTGTCTGGTACAGTGGACAAGACTGCGGCAGTCAGAGTGGGCACAAAGGAGCTCGTGAACGCGCGGTTCACGTCAACAGCCATAAATATAATTATCACTTAATTTATCATGGGGATGTCACCGATATCTTATTGAACAGGGAGTTTTATTGTGTAGCGTATTCATTAGCCTTAAGAGAGTATGTGTCAATTTTCACATAATTTTGGTGCAGGCTTCACCCACCCTCAGCAGAAGCCGACCCCGTGTTTTTAGTCTGGCTTCAGCACTCAGCCTAGCTCGCAGCACGGAAGTTTCACTTCGTGTGGACCCCCTCGGTTTCAACAACTTTTGCTGCAACCATCATCATCAATAGTAACTTTAATCTACCGGAAAATTTGTGTATTCAGTGCCAATGGGACGACCGTCTGCCTCCCTGCACGTTAAACGGGGTATAATGCGCTATGCGTATTTTCAATAATTTACATGGCTTAGGTCGTTTTTGCAATATTGGTCACCGGCAGACCAGAGTGCTGGGTCCGCATCAATTTGTAACATATTAGCGTAAATGCATATGTATAAAATCAGTAAGTAAACGTCTTAAATCGCTTGAGTATTTTATTTACTTATCACCTCATGGTATTTCGGGTGCTGCACCCTAATGCAGCAAAGTGTAAATAAGGCATGCGAGATGGCCTACAAAATTGCCAGCGTAATAAGTGAAACCACTAGGTATGTGCAATTACTGGTAAGTTCAGTATCTCCAAGCATTCCAAATCGACAAAGGACTCCAGGGACCCACGAACTGTCGTCTGCACGACCCTTGCTAAATTGTGCTCACTGAGTTACGGCGCCGGGCAATTTCACCTTATTTCCCCTTAACCTGGGTAAGCCAGGTAAAGTGGGGAACCATACCAGCATCCCTGTAACCCAAGCACGTTAAAATTAAATTACAAAAGCAAATAGTGTCTAACACATTTGGGGTTATATATACACATCTTGTTCAGTAGCAGCAATTTTCCTTTTATGGTTAAGGGATCCATAATGATTGAAGTGCCTGATTTCGGGTCCCTAATTTAAGGGCTGCCCGGGACATGCTCCACGACAAAGTTGTAAGCTTGAAGAAGCAGTGCCCACCGGGTCAGCTTGCAGCATGCCTCGCGCATGGTGTGGAGACAGAATAAGTAACTGTTGTCAGTGCGAAGCATGAAGTAATGGTACCCAAGTACGCTCTGTACTTATTGATGGACCATACCACGTCTAAGCATTCAAGTTTTTTGACATCGTACCTCTGCTCAGTTGATCCGAACTTGGCACAAGAGAAGTCAGTGACGAAGTCAATTCACAGAGTCCTTCTTGGCTGGCATCGGTCAGCGGGTAAAGGTGTTTTGTGGCATCTTACCTTGCCATGGTTGGCACAATCGAAAATGTGATTTGATTTGCTGGAAGGCGTCGTCGGATAGGTCGTCCCATTTAAACTGTCGCTGCGTTGACAGCATGTTGGTAAGTGGTATGGTGATGATGGCAAAGTCTTGGATGTGCTCCCAGAACCAGTTTATTATCCCAAAGATCTTCCGGAGCTGCTTGAGTGTACATGGTGGTGGGTACTCATCAATCAGCTGCAGATGTTCGGGGTTGAGTTTGTTGCCTTCCTCGTCGACGACCTGCACCAAGAAACGATGCTGGTCAATCCGAGGTGGCATTTGGCAGATGGGCATGTGAGGCCATTGATGGCCAATCCCTCGAGCACAAGTGACAGGTGGTGAAAGTGCTGCTCCCAACTTGCCGACCATATCACCACGTCATCCAGTTAAAGGAGTGTGAATTCGCAGATAAGGCCATCCAACTCTCTGACCATCATCGCTCGGAACGTGGCCGGTGAACACTTCAGTATGAGCGGCATGACTCAGAACTGAAAATGCCTGCCGTCGGGGGCCGTGAAAGCTGAATTGCCACAGTCTTCGAGCTTGATGGGTACTTGCCAATAGCCACTCTTAATGTCAAGGGACGACATGGTTTAGCCTAAGGAACTGAGGTAATCTTTGATGCTTATGTATGGCAGTATCGCATGAGTTTAACTTGGTTCACTGCCCAAAAATCTACACAAAACCCCTATGTGCATCTTTGTTAGGTGCTCGTGTTATGGTGGATTTAAGTTTGTTGGTTCAATAACACAGTCATTCAACATTTATTTAATTTGTTTTTTAATAATTCGTTCTTTTTGCGGTATATAACTGTATGGCTTATCTTGCACTAGCGGCAGTGCCGGACTTCCGCCTAGGCGAACAAGGCACCTGCCTAGGGCACTATCCTCGGGGAAGGAGGAGGGGGCCTGGCCAGGGGACAAACTGTTCAGCAGAACGATCATTTTCAGTGCTAAAGAGATTTAAGAATTACTTAAGATCTACCCCAGAAGACGAGAGATTTAATTCACTCTCTATATTATTAATTATCACAAATAATGCAATCAGTTTCGCTGAGAAGAAAGTTCGTCGCGTGCGTAGCACTTATAATTAGGCAAATTTCGTATGTTTCCTATGTTTAATAATAATAATAAGTAAAAAGTATTTTTGGTATTTTATTATTATATGTCTAGATCTCCTTGGCTTGTCTATTTTCTAAATTAAAAAATGTTAATCAAATATAAAATAGGTTATTTTGTTAAATTGCCAAAAAGAGGGCCTGAACTCTTTAATTGCCTAGGGGCCCTGGGTCTCTGTCCATCCCTGACTAACGGTATGGCCTAATCTGGTACTGTGGTTCGACGAAGGGCTTTGCATGCTGCAAACAGGCTCGGTGATCGTCAAGGAGACGCTGAAAAGCTGCCTGGTATTCGGGTGGTATATTGTTGTCAAAGTCTGCTAGTGAAACACCTGGCACTGTATCGGCTGGTCGCGGTCAAGGTTATATACTGTGCGTCGCTCCTTGAGGCCGAAATGGATGCGACATACCGTGGTTTCTACTATGGAATTTTGCTCAGTAAACTACAGTACATCAAGGATGGCATCGTCCCTAATGTCTGGGTTAGCAACTGCTGCTGTTATTGTTTCTAGGTCAGGTATGCGAACCGTCATTATATCTTGAATTAGTGCGGCGCTGGTGTACTGGTTTGTAGCTAAATAAATTACGCGAGTGGCTGGAGTGATATCTTTAAGAAATACAAAACTAGCCTGTATGAATTTGTGTAAGGCAGCAGTGTCTATCAATGCATGACAATGATGACTGTTAATATGCACTTAAATGCGATTGAACTGTGAATGACTACTACACTGCTTAATTAGTTCGTATTGCATTGTTCAGTCGGTAAGTGTGAGGTGGGGTTTGTTAGGGCATGCACTGTGCCAACGGTATTCTTGACCATCGCAACAATGGCACGGAGTTGGCAGTGGGTGGCTTCTGTCCCACTTCATGTTTTTGTTTCCCACACTGTCTGTCACACCATTGTTTTTGTTGTCACTTTCATCGGTAAATTTTTCTGAATTTATTCCTCCAATGTAATATTTTCCCATTTTTGATAGAGTGTTTTAGTACTGTTTTGCACAGTGTCCTGTCCGTTCACACTGCCCTGGCATTGCTAGTTAGTGGCTCCATCGTAGTGCACTCGTTTCCCGTTCGCGGCCACGTTCATTAACGTTAATTATTATAAACGTGGTTAGTTTCTCCATTGGCTGTTGCTCTTCTAAACTCAATTTGCTTTACGCATGTAGTGATGTGAATGCTCCTCCGAAGTGGCATTGGAAAGCATGGAGGAAGTTCTACCACTGTAGACCATAGTGTTTAATAATAAAACGTATGAATTTCAGTTCGCAAGTACACATTTATTTATTTACATATACCATAGACTATGATAGACGGAAACAAAGTTCACTATTGATAATCCATAGAGATAGATCTATGTACAAAGTTACATTAAATCCCCATTAAATGGCGATAATATATATTTTGATATCAATTTATAACACCCCCACTATATCAAAATAACAAACACTCTGTACATAACAAACACTATAACATGATAATAATAAATCACTTTTTGACAATACCAAGTGATTCCATAAACTTATAATGTTTTACCCCAGATAAACCCTTGGTCAATAAGTCAGCGGGCATTTTGTTAGTTGGCAAATACTTGGTTTCAACAATAGCATTATTTATATTCTTTCTAATAAAATTGTAACACACATCAGTGTGTTTAGAACGTTTGCGAGATTGATGATTATTTGCCAGCTTCAATGCACTCTGACTATCATTGTATAGTATAGTTTTACAACAAAAATCTGTTATTTCTAACTCTTAAATTCTGTAAATAAATGACTTCACGGCAAGCTTCTGACAGCGGCATGTATTCTGCTTCACAACTACTTAAAGCTACTGTTCGTTGTTTCTTACTCTCCCAAGAAACAGCAGAACCAGATTTCATAAAGCAAAATCTTGTGTATGACCGCCTATCTATAGCGTCACTTGCCCAATCTGCATCTACAAATCCTTGTAATTCTGCTTTTCCTTTCAAGTATCTTAAACAATAGTCTTTTGTCTTTAACAAGTACTTCAAGATTCTTTTCGCATAATTCCAGTGAATGTTTGAATAATTCAACAATTCTTGACTTAAGTAACTTACTGAATAAGCTATATCTGGTCGAGTCATTACCGCTAAATACATCAAGCTACCAATCAATTTTTGATAAGGTAAATTCTCTTCACAGATGTTTGACTTTTCAATATTTAACTTACACTCAATGGGAGTTTCAGCTGTATTACAGTCAGACATATCAAATTTTTTTAACAATTGCTCGATATAATGCTGCTGATCTATAGTAATTACATTTGAATTGTTTTTTATATTAACTCTCATTCCTAAATATTGCTTGACTTGACCCAGATTCTTTATTTTAAATTCTTGACTCAAAGCTTCTATTAGACTATCACTTTCAGACTTACAGTTTGAAAATATCAAGAAATCATCTACATAAATACCAACAATAGTTTTCTTATCATTGTTATGATTTTTCATAAAAAAACAAGGCTCTATTTTACTTTTACTAAATCCTAAAATACGCAATGTTTCCTCTACTCTTTGATACCAAACAAGTGATGACTGTTTCAAGCCATAAACAGCCTTTTTTAATTTTAACACTTTATTTGAATTAATGACAGGAAAACCTTCTGGTAAATGCATAAAAATGCTCTCTTTAAGGTGACCATTAAGAAAGGCTGTTGGGACATCTAAGTGAGTAATGTCCATATCTTTCTGTACACTCAAAGCTAATAATAATCGTAAGGTCGAATGTCTGATAACTGGAGAAAAGGTTTCTTGATAGTCTACACCGGCTTTCTGCGTATAACCTTTAGCTACTAATCGCGCACGATATCTCACTGTATTGTAACAATTAAGTTTCTTTTTTAGTACCCACCTACATCGCACTATACTTACGTTCACTGGAGTATCAACAACTTCCCAAACGTCGTCTAGAAATGACTGCAGTTCCTCTGCCATTGCCTGTAACCACTGTTGTTTCTCAGGACCACTGATAGCTTCTGAAAATGACATTTCATCGTCTCCTACGTAGCTGGTGCATATATTGGCATATCCATACCTCTCTGGTTGCTTCCTCTGTCGCTTTTGCCTCTCTTCATTGAGTTTCATAGATTGTGAAGTATCCTCTGACTGTTGCAGTCCTCTTGCTTCAGTCTGCACATCTTCATCTTCAACATCTAGGTATTCTAACTCACTTGAGCTCGACTCGTTAAGAGGTTCTATTTTGACCACAGATTCCTCCATTAACTCCCCCACTGAATCTGTGTTTTCTATAGACACAGTGACAGTGTTCTGTTTTTTCTTTTCTAGAATCACAACATCTCTACTGGTTGTTACTTGGTTCTTTACTGGATCATAAATTCTGTAACCTTTAACATTCTCAGAAAATCCAACTAGTATGTGTTTCTTGGGTTTTCTGTCCCACTTGGTTCTCTTTTCTTTCGGTACATGTGCCATTACTGGACTTCCAAATATTCATATATGTTCTAAATTTGGCTTTCTTCCAGTCCACATCTCATATGGAGTTTTTTTAATNGTACATGTGCCATTACTGGACTTCCAAATATTCTTATATGTTCTAAATTTGGCTTTCTTCCGGTCCACATCTCATATGGAGTTTTTTTAATGCCTGAAGCAGCTGATCTGTTTTTTAAATAAACTGCAGTATTGGCTGCTTCTGCCCAAAACTTCTTTTCCAAATCAGCTTCGAAGAGTAGACACCTAGCCCTTTCGACAATGGTTCGGTTAGACCTCTCACTAAGACCGTTTTGTTCTGGTGAATAAGAGTTAGTCTTCTGGTGGAGTATGCCTGCACTCTTCAAAAAATCTTTGCTACAATATTCGCGCCCATTGTCAGTCTTAAAGATTTTGATTTTTCTGTTTTGATAATTTTCTACCATCGACTTGAATTCCTTGAAATAACTTAATGCTTCACTTTTTGCCTTCAGGAAATAGATGAAAGTCATTCTACAAAAATCATTGATGAACAGTAGAAAATATCTGGCACCACCAATTGAATTGCACTCCATTGGACCTCAAATATCTGAATGACTGATTTGAAGTGTTGCTGTTGCTCTTGTACCCGTGGGAAAAGATAACCTGGCTTGTTTTCCTTCACAACAAATCTCACAGTTTGACTTGCTGGTTACAAATGTGTCGGGATAATCCATCCCTTCAACTAATCCACTTTTCATTTTATTCATATCATTGCTATTAATATGTCCGAGTCGCCTGTGCCATGTGTCACCATCAACAGCTGATGTAGAAGTAAGTAGACAGCTCTCTGTTGTTTTTAGACACAACTTATAAACTCCATCAATCAGTGCAGCCTCCGCAACTAAATCGCTTAATTTGTTTCGTATAAGGCATTTGTTGGGCTCAAACACGACGCTGTTTTCATTTTTGATTATCTCCCTGACTGATAAAAGATTAGCCGTAAGGCTAGGCACGCACAACACATTTTTTATTATTTCATAATTACGACTTGTTGTGAACTTGACGTCTCCTGAACAAACAACAGCAACTTTTGTCTGATTAGCAATAATAATTTCAGGTAAGTTTGGTGAATGCAACGGATTCTTTATCCAATTTTCGTTGGCAGTCATATGCATGCTGGCTCCGGAATCCACGTACCAATCTTTTTTATTGAAGTTTCCGCTAAGGAAAACAACGTTGAAAGCGTTAGACTGCTTCTTCTTGTCTGCCTTTTCATGTAAAAGAGGACATTGGTTCCGATAATGGCCCGTTTCTCTGCATTTATAGCAAGTAATTATTGTTTTCGTATTTCTGTTGACATCGACGTTTGGGAAGTCACCATGCTTGCTAGTGTTGCCGTAATTATTATTTTTTTTTTATCCAACTTTTTGCAACTAATGCTTGATTACGTTCCGTTTCACTCATGCCGATAGATTCCATATCCAATAGATTGGTTTTAATTGAATCAGCCGTAATATCGATTCCAGAGTGTTCAATAGCCATGATCATTGGCATGAACCATTCTGGTAATCCAGCTAGCATCAAAGATCTGACGTGACCAAGCTTGGCTACGGCGAAAAAGCCAACTTGATCCGCGGTGTTCCCAGAGTTGTGAAGTGATATGTATGTGCCCGGCGCCACAGCTCTGTGGTGAGCTGATGAGATGTAGGGTCATTCGTCGACGGCCTAGGGGCTCTGGTAAACACTCCGTCATACACACGATGCCGAGGCTGTCGGCCACCTCGCACACCGTACTTAATTATAAATAAAATGGAGTTGTGCGTGATAATATATTTATTACCCTGTTATTGTACACATAACTATCCACAAGACACGTGGCCCGGAACTACGAGCGACCACGTGGTCTTATAATGTGAAGCTCGAAATGCACTTTACGATTCCCGATAAATAATAACGTCGCTCTCCCCTCGGCGCTATGTAAGTTAAATAATGAAAGAGGAGATGATAATGATTTACAATGTTATGGGTGTGACTAGATACGATTCGACTGATGATGTCCTTGCTAGGGCTTCTGCAGAGCGAGAGAGCGTAACGTCCGAGTCCGTCCAAGTACTAACGAATACTGGGCGGAAGCGTGCGCCGGCTTTCGCCACCTAAGCGCAGCCGACGCCATGCGGTGAAACGGTGAAACACAATATACACTGAAAGATGATTATGGGATGGAAAATGATATGAACTAAATTAACATAAGAAAACATATTTACCCTTACACAAATACATAATAAAAATGATTACATTATTCCTAAATGTTTGTATTGCACCAGCCACAGTACTGCCAAATGTAGAATGTCACATGTCTCTGACTGGCTGGGCAGGCTGTCTCCGATGACAAAACAAATTATTAATTAACTATACACTGACGCTATTAACAAATACACTGAATAAATAAATTAGAACACTAATGCACTTCTATTCGTTCCCACAAGCCTGTCGGTGTGGTGCCTCAGGTGTGGACATACTGCGGCAGTCACAGTGGGCAAGAAGGACTCGTGAACGTGCGGTTCACGTCAGATCCAACCCACACATCGTTGATCTCGAAACCTGTACCAAATAATCGCTGCGAGGTTTCCACTTTTTGTGTCACATAATTCGTCATATTTTCACAACTTTCCAATCTGATCGATATTAGATGACGGAGCAAAGTAATTCTCGAAAATCCTGAATCGTCGAACAAAGTCTTTAGCGTTGTCCACGATTGCTTCGTGGTCTTTGCGTGTTTTATGTGCACAAATAATGATGCATCAATCGTCAAAATCAACTTCGCACGTGCCTTTATGTCTGCCGTGTTGACTGCTCCAGCAGAACCAGGAGTTTCTTGCTTCAGATACTTGTCTGCGCCTTCGAGTATCAACAAGTTTTCGACGGCGAATGCCCAATCGTCGTAATTTTCACGACCTTTGAGCTTCGGCATGTTAGCCAGATAGTTGGAACTCATTTTCAATAACAGAAACACAAAGAACTAACAATAAACTATTACTTTTCTGCCAAAATAATGGTCTAGGCCTACAACCTAATAAAACTTATGAATTTCAGTTCACAAGTACACATTTATTTATTTACATATACCATAGACTATGATACAGAAACAAAGTTCACTATTGATAATCCATCGAGATAGATCTATGTACAAAGTTACATTAAATCCCCATTAAATGGCGATAATATATATTTTGATATCAATTTATAATATTTAATAGATTGCCACCAGGAATGTGCTTCTCCGGAGAGTTGCACTCCAACGCAGCTGGGCCACTTCTCCACGTATACCCCATAGTGTTGCAGGCGTGCTGTAGAGTCACTCAGCAAAATAGATGGGTGTGTTGTAGGTGATCCCGCAAAGGTGGGTAGCGACTATAGTTGCGAGGGCGTGGTAACACTAGTTGGTTCAGGCGCAAATGTTGGGATGGCTGCAGTGGTTTTGTTTTGCCTTCCGCTATTTTGTGGTCGCATGCTCGCAGCTGGTCGAACGAAGTTTGGCATGCGATATTGTGTTACCGGGTTTGGTTGTGGAAATTGTGTTGTGTGAGTTGGTAGCACTGAAATCCTATGTTACTAGTAGTCAGGCGTGGGGAAGTAGGTGGCGAGTGATAGTATTTTGGGGGCAGATGGTATGAGAGAGAGAGGTGCTGTTGTCAAGACCGACAGGCGGGGTGTGGAATGAGCGAGCAATGCTGCATTGTTTACATCTGCCATGTGTGCGTTGATAGCGTGTGTCAGCTGTGCAGTACTGTGTCGGCTGCTGCTGTGCACAGCCGACACATACATTTTTCCTCTTGTACTGTTGGTCTATCAGCAGTCTTCAAATATTGCCCATGTACATGCACTGCAAACACACTGAATTTCAACACGTCATTACTTTCGCCCCCTGCACACACTGGGCAGTGATGATGTGTTGGTTGACAGTCTGGACATCTTAATAAATCTTTGCACATTGTAGAAGTGTCCAAATAATTATTATTTCTGTGAGCACTGAGAGTTTTGATTTTGTACGGTCGCGGTTAGGCACGCTGAATGGTAATACTGTAGGCACAAAGTACACTGAAGAGTCTGCTTACCTTGGCCCATGCACAGTAAACTGGCACAAAAAATTTTGTTGTTTAGGAACTGAATGTTTGAAATTTTTTGACTGGTATTTTCGAAAACTTCAAATTTACACTTATTTTGAATTTTAATATCACATCGGAGCTGTTCGCGGCACTGTTGCTCCTTGTGCTGATCTTACTAGTGCACTTGCAATATGTTTTGCCTAATTCGTACTTGGCCTCTACATCCTGTGCAATTGGGCGCAAGCATTGCGAACACAGATGCGTCAGCATGCCTACAGATGTCAGGCCAGCCATTGTTGAAGGTCACAGCTTGGCAGCCGAACCCAGCAGTGGGGGTCAAGAACACGGTCCACCCTTTCGGTAGTGACCTCCCTTCTCCTGCTTGGAGGGGTTTATCTCCTGGCGTTGGAGGGGGTGCGATCGCCTGCGCACACAGCCTGCTGCACCGATTCATACTCCCAGCTGGTATTTTGGTGCTGAACCAGGGAAGGGGTGAGTGCAGGTACACCCACCTGCTCTGCACCTATGTTCTCGCCGATGGCGGGGGAGCGGGTGTTGACGTCTCACTGTCCTGTTGTGGTCTACTCACTGCTCATGCCCTGCTCTGTTGGTATAATGATGGCTGCAAAGTTGATTTTGGCACGCTTTTATGCCACATCGTGTGGCATCTCTAGGCATCATTTTGTTAACTGACTGGCGTCATAATGTTCCCCCAAGTTGATCACACAGCTCCTGGTGTGCTCTTGGTGTTTTTTGGGGTGGGGGAAATAAATAGTTTGGAAAATTGCTCGAAGAAAGGTTGAGGACCCGCGAAATGTTTAGGTTTTTTGTGTCGAAAAACATGAGGTTGATGACGGAAAGGGGGACGCCACATGGAAGGGCGACAATTAATGCCTGTTGGCTGAGTGGTGTTGGGTTAAGAGAAGTTTTGAGGGGTGGTGGAAAGCATTGTTAGGTGGTTTGTGGATTTGGACACCCGACTAGGCACCTGACACTGTCGGCAGGCAGTGCCATTTGTTACTACTGGTGATAATCTCAGGATACGGTGGGTCGTTCGCCTGAACTTACACAGTCCCTCTGGGAAATGTTGGAAGAGTACCTCGTTCTTGACACTTACGTGGAAAATACTGGGTATATTCAGGTTGACCCTCATACCTTAAACTGTAAAAACTGACGTGGTCAAGCAATGGGTCGGAGAAATACTCGTCCCTAGTTGGGAAAGCCAACTTGATGCATGGTGTTACCAGAGCTGATGATGTAGGAAATATGTGCCCTGCGCCACAGCTCTACGGTGAACTGATGAAATGAGGGTCTTTTCGGTCGTCAGCCTAGGGGGTTCTGGTTAACACTCCGTCACATATGATGTCGAGACTCTAGGCCGCCTCGCATACCTTAATTAAATTACAAATGAAACACTTATGATGCTTGTGGAGTTATTTATTCCTTGTGACTCCTTATTGAACACACGCGACTTTAATACAAAACGTGGCCTTAACGGCCCTTAGACGACGAATACGTGGCTTTATAATGTGAAATGCGATTACGTTAAAACTCTCCGATTATAGTAACGTTGCTCTCCCCTCGGCGCTATAATAAATAAAATCAATGATCTAGTTCATGAAGTGAAGTCTATTGCAGTGAATATGAGTTAAGCTTAAGATGTCAGTACCGAGGGCCTTTGCGGAGCGAGACACTTACACGTCTTGATGCGTTCAAGTGCTGAAGAGAACTGTGAGGAAGCATGGGCAGGTTTCCACCACCTGAGCACACCGATGCTAAGTGGCGAAACGATGAAGCACAATATACACAAAAAAAATTATTTTGAGATGGAAGTGACATGAATTAAATTAACCTAAGACATTATAATTTTTTCCTTATACAAATACACAATAAAAATGATTATATTAGTCCTAAACGTTTCCACTATACCAGCCACAGTATTGCCAAGTGTACAATGTTAAATGTCCCTGGCTGTGGCTGTGTCGTCTGTCTTTCATGATGACAATTATGATATTAATTATATATACACTGATACAATTAACAACACTGAATAAATTCCCTGGTGCAATTATGAACACTGATGCAATTAGATACCCTGATTGAATACACTGATGCTGTTATGAACACTGTTGAAATTATGAACACACTCACTCGTGCCCACAAGCCCGGTGGTGTGGTGTGTCTGGTGTAGTGGACACGACTGCGGCAGTCAGAGTGGGCACAAAGGAGCTCGTGAACGCGCGGTTCATGTCAAAACTCTGAGTTGAGCATACTGGCTGTTAAGTAATTTACATGAAACTGGGTGAATGTGGGTTATAGGGGATCTGTACCCCGAAATGCACGAGGGCATTATGTACCCTCGTCCGCCCGTTGGGAAATGAGGGTTATGTGGTTGTGCTGCACTGCTCTGCACTTTCATGATTGCGCACACGCACACACTCACTGCACTCGTGTCGGCACTCGCGGTGCTCTTCAGTTACACTAGTGTGTTTGATGTGTGGCGTAGCAAATGATCTGCATCATAAGGAATTTAATGATTCGGCTATCCAAACGATTCACCGTTATTCCAGTGGGGATCCTTACAACCCCAGTGGTGGGTTTGGAACCACACATCCTCCATGGCCTCTATACCAATGCCCTGCAGTGGAGTACCAAACTTTATGGGCGATGTAGATTCCATGGAGGTTTGTCGTATCATGTAACTTGGGCCACCCAACAACTGTGCCGCCCTGATCCTGCAGAGGCGCGAGTTGCTTAGTCACGAATCCCCTCCACTACCTCAAGTGATCGTCACATGACTGCCTGCTGATACTGGGGTAAGCACATGTTGTTTTGTCTCTTGTCCCACTATACCTGACACAATCTCTGCTATCCTAAACCCAAGTTACAGAAGCTCGGGTTTCAAGTGTCGGTATAAATGTAGTGTTGTTTTGTACATTTCTAGAAGACGAATAATCAATATGTCTTCTTCATCTTTTGTATTAATGACCATTCCACGATTGAAAACTTTTACATTTTGACTTTACTTTTGATTTCCCATATGTTGCTTCTTATGGAACTTGAAGCAATGAAACTGTTAAATGTAAAGTGAAGCACTCCTGAATTTACGATTTCGAAAAGTTGAAAGTTAAAATTATAGCTAAACATCCATTTTGCCGAGAATCTAGTAGAGGCTATATAGAATGAGTTTAATTTTATTGTAGGCCGATATTCATGTTTGTATATTAAATCAAAATAGTCTATATTTACTAAATTTAAAATAAATTTTTGTGAAGAGAAAAAATATAAATATTATTTTTAATAAAGCGAACAATTAAGATTTTTCTTTCGATGTGAATTTTTAATATCATTTTTATTTTATGTATCGTAAAAAGATTCGTAAAATGTAATCCTGGATAATATGACAATGATTTACAAAAAAGTTACATTTTCATAAAGTTCGCAAAATCGAATTTTAATTCTATGAATTTTGACTTTACCGTCGTATTGTGTATTTGCGGTTTCTTCATAGGAAAGGAAATGTAATAAATTTTTCTATATTGTAAGGATCTATAGATAAGAGTTTACAGTTTTGTAGAATCTAGATTTAAAACAGTTATATTCTGTTAAGTTCTTGCATAAAGAACCGCGAGATCGCAGCACCTGTTCTGTGAGATTATAATCGATTAGTTGGTTTTCGATACTTTTTCTTTTACTGTATTTACCGTTGTTGGGAAAGCTNGTTCTGTGAGATTATAATCGATTAGTTGGTTTTCGATACTTTTTCTTTTACTGTATTTACCGTTGTTGGGAAAGCTATTGCGCCATAATAATCATTATTTTAGTTTCGTAAAAACATTAATATTTCCTAAGTTCGTTTAAACATTGATAATTTTAATTTATTGATTCTGAGCCTTAGAAAGTATCTTTAACGAAAGGAATATACCTCGTGTGTGTTGTCAAAATTTTTTTTTTATACACGCGTGACAGTGATTTCAATATGACGTCATCAAGAATCCCCGTAGGCGCACAGAACAGGAAAGGAATGAACGGAAGTCGTGGGGCAAAGTAGAAGCTCTCTGGTACGGCGGGAGAGAAGGTACAGTTTAAGTTGGTAATAGTAGACGTCATCGGCTGAAAGTGTTGAACAGTGACTGGTGAACTTTTGACGGAATAATGAATAACGACTGGTTAAGAAGCAAAGTAAGTAAAACAATACCTTACTTTTGTTCGATAGTGTTTGTGTGCCCATTGTAATTTATCGGTCCAACCAAATAAATTCTGATATCATTGCGATTCTGACACTATAAATTAATAGGTCCTGATAATTTGTGTATATAGCTAACTTAACGTTAGTTCAGAGTTATTTAGTTAGGTATTTGTAATATGATAAGATACACAATTTTTTTAACGCATGACTTCATTGTAGTATTTTGTCTATTTTCAGTTTGGACAAATTTTAATTTCTTTTTCAAATTATCTGAGAATACATTTTAAATTCTGTGCGCTTGTATTATGTTGTTGCAAGTTTTTTAAACCTTATTTCTATAATTATTATGAGGTGACTCATTTTTAATACCAGTGCATCGTTATAGTTAGCACCCAGAAAGACACCTTCGTGAAATATCAGCGATTCCAAAGCACATTATTTATTGGAAGGGAAACTGTGGTACGCGTTTGAGATATTACCACTAAGAATTCGTCAGTAAAATTAAAATATCAAACTAATTACCGTTTAATTATGTGATGATATTTAGCCACGCATATAATAAAACCAATATGTACACGTGCATAAGTTTGAGTAGATTGCCATAAAATTTTGGAATTATCGTTCTGCTTTCGAGCAATTAAAACGAGAAGAAAAATTCTACAGGATGAACGTTGGTAGAGGAAATTTTCCCTGTATTANGAATCACTCGTTAAAAATTGATTCTCGTACTAATTAATATTAAGTATACTGTTAACGGCCCTGCCTATGAAGCCGGCAGCCGCGATCTTCAAATTGGGAACCAATGTTAAACGAAATTCCTTCTAATTGTGTCAATTTTCAAAATAGCTATTTCAAATAAAACGTAATCTTCGTGGAATTTCTTAAGGAATGTTGCTATGTTAAGACATCTTGCCGATTTTTTGTAACATATTTTTTATAAAANTTTTTTTTTTTTTTTTTTTTTTTTTTCAAAAATAATTTTGTATGGCAATATTCTCTGAAAAAATAGCGTGAAAATGTTTTTTGTTTGAAATAGTTATCTTTAAATTGACGCAATGAGAAGGAATTTCGTTTAATATTGATTCCCCATTTGAAGTTCGCGACTGCCGGCTTGGTAGGCAGCACAGAATAAAGATGAGGTAGACTGACTATTCGTCTT
Source organism: Clitarchus hookeri (assembly GCA_002778355.1). NCBI lineage: Eukaryota > Metazoa > Arthropoda > Insecta > Phasmatodea > Phasmatidae > Clitarchus > Clitarchus hookeri. Next base: position 355,073 of record NQII01000455.1, on the reverse strand, counting down.
CTGCGCGTGTACCCAACATTGTCCTACGCCAAAACATCACAGCTGTCAAAGTCACATGGTCAACAGTGATGAACGCATTTTTGGATCTCAATTTCCAGAAGACAAGCCTTTTTATTTGTATAAAATGCTTTTACTTATTTTAATCTAATCAAACTTCATTACAAATTGTTAAGAGGATGTATAAAAACATTTGCAAAACACTTCTATACCAAACAGTGTTCTAATCTCATATCAAATCCACGCCGTTTTTGCTGGCCGTATTGACAGCAAAGCAGTTCGTTGTTGGGACACGGAGACAGGTAGCGTGCAGCCAGCGAGATCGGTCTATTTCATTTTTAGTGTATGGTAGGAAGGGCTGCTAAGGGGCCCGCCTGCCCCTATCGCTTTTTTTTTTCCTTCCGAGAAGCGCGAGAGCTGTAAAGGTCACACTGGCACGCGCTACAAGAGAGCCATCGCCGATACGCGCAAGGCTCTGAACTAGCGTGCAGTGTTCTCGCTGTGCTGCGAGAATTTCAGCGGCGAACCTATCTTTTTATTGAAAAGTCTGTAGCAAAGTGCAATACAGGCGCCTATCTTAGTTTGGCTCGTGTACGGCTAGTATGTTTTAAGATACGTAAGTCTGAAGAAGCCGCTTTTAAATATATTGGAGGGCCCCAGAATAATACTTACAGCATGCCTGGTAACTTTTAAGTACAATTCCGTCCACGTCTAGGGTGTGATGTATTTTTGTAGGCAAACATACTGGGGGCACGTTTTATAGTTTCATCAATAGTTATAAAATTGTGGTTTTGCTGCAACTGAATGCTGGATGGGGCAGGGGCGCCATGGTGGCCATCTTGGATTTCCCTTTTTTCCTTTCAAAATTGCCCCTTTTTTTCCCCTCAAAAACGTCCAGAATTTCACGAATTTCCCTCAAAAACAGCAAATTTTTCACAAAAAATGTGTTTTGCACAAAATGGCTGACTTTTGCTCAATCCGGTTGAATCTGGCAAATATTGTGCAGTTGTCAGCTCTGTCATTCCATGCCAGCACCATCCATTTTGTCTGAAGAACGTTCGAGTTCATTGCCCCATCATGCAACTTCTCTCATTCCTTCCAGTATCTCCCCCCCCCCCTAGCGGCAGTTATCTATCTCGCCTGCCCTATCCCTTGGGGTTTACTCATATTCCTTCTGGTCTCCTTTATTTTATTCTCAATCTCTCTCAATCCTTCCTGTCTTACATCCGTTCTATCCCATGGGGGAGGGGGAGTGTTTCTCATATTCCTTCCTATCCTTTATTTTTACCCTTTCCTCTCTTTTGCTTGTTGAGTCCTCCATCTTGGATGTTTCCACGTCACCATAGTCTGCTGCCATCTAGGTTTTCTCATATTCCCTCTGGTCTCCTTTCACCTAATATATGGTGGGGATGAGTCACATTCTCTGTCATTCCACCTTGGTTTTCTCATATTCCTTCTCGTCTCTTTTCACCTAGCATCCTGGCAGGGACGAGTCTAATGTTCTGTCATTCCACCTAGGTTTTCTCATATTCCTTCTGGTCTCCTTTCATCTGGCGTCTTGATGGGGACGAGTCCCATGCTCTGTCATTCCACCTGTGCGACATGGAGCGAAACCTACCTACGCACGCTAACCTAGAGTTGCATCGCGCGCTCGTCAAGTAGGTCATAAGCCTACTAATAAGCATAGTTGGCTGTCATTTCCGGACTGTTTAAGATATAGTCACCAAATTCATAACATAGATATCTTCTCCGACAACAAAAAGGGCTGCAAGGTCATGGATGCCATAAGACCACCTATAAGCATAGTTGGCTTTAATTCTCGAACCGTTTAAGACAGCCGCAAGATTCATAACATAGGTATCACCCCGACTCTGAGAAAATCCAACACAACAGCAGGAACCATGAAAACAAAGCAAACATCACCTTGATCTTGGATGACGTCATGCGACCTTGACGTTAACCTCTGGTCACCAGCTCGAGCAAAATCTACCGCTTTAAACAAAAAAAGAATGGCAATTTTCTAAAACCAATTGCGATTATTTTTGCCACTTAAAATGACGGTGGGCGAAGGAGGATAGATGCGCTGAGGTGGATCCGAGTTGGTAGACACCTGCGGTAGCAGACGACAAGGACGGCGGTGGGTGATTGTCGAGTGCGTACAGGCCGATGCGTATGTGTGTGCTATTTCACACCCTACACTCCTTCATGTAATGGTAACTTTGCGAAGCGTCGGTATGTATATCTTTATTTTCTTTACATGCGTGGACGGTTGTTGCACGTTCCCGAACTTCAAAGGGTTAGGAATGCGCTTAAGGCCTTATCACCTTGATTGCGGTCGGAGGTAATGATTGTGATATGAATATGGCTGTCGTAGCTTCAGTGGGTGGGAAACGTTGAGAAACTACGCTTATAAAAGGGCTTAAGGTATACTTGTACCCACCCCCCTATTTGCTACCGGAGGTGAGGCCTATGATATGAATTTGTTGACTATAGCCCCGGTGGGTGGTAAATGGTAGCCAACTCTGCTTATACGAGGGCTTGGGGCGTACTTGACACCACCATCCTGTTCGTTGTCGGGGGTGATACCTATCTTATGAATTCGGTGGCTGTATCTTAAACGGTTTGGAAATTACAGCCAAGTATGCTTATAAGTAGGCTTAGTACGTACTTGGCGCGCACTGTGCGACTCTAGACTAGTGTGCGTGGGCAGGTTTCGCTCCGTGCCGCGCAGGTGGAATGACAGAGCATGAGNTGGGGACGAGTCCCATGCTCTGTCATTCCACCTGTGCGACATGGAGCGAAACCTACCTACGCACGCTAACCTAGAGTCGCATCGCGCGCTCGTCAAGTACGTACTAAGCCTACTTATAAGCATACTTGTCCCCACCAGGATGCCAGATGAAAATTTATTCCATGGTTATTGCATGGGGCCTAAATTACAATTGTACTACTTTTTAAACACAAAACCGAAAGTAACTTGGCAACAGATTATCACACATTATTTTACAACAGAAGACCGGAATACTTAATGTGTATTGATTTAATTTTTGTATTATAATACTTTGCCATAATTTTTTTAATTGAACTTCATAGGGGACCGCGGTGCTGTAGTGGATAGACTACTCGCCTCCCACCAAGGCGAACCGGGTTCGGTTCCCGGCGGAGCCACTCCCGGATTTTCGCATGTTGGAATCGTGCCGGACGATGCCGCTGGCCAACGGGCCTTCTCGGGGATCTCCCACTTTCCCGCCCCTTCATTCCGGCGCTGCTCCATACTTAACCTCGCTTCACCGTCATCGGCTTCAAGACTGAACTTCATATCACCCCCCCCCCCTTTTTTTTTTCTTCATGTTTCACTGAAGCTGTTTAGATATAGCTTGTGATTTGCATAAGGCGGAGGAATATCCTGGAAGAAGAACTTCAGCAGAAACCAACTGAGCGTTAGAATATCTCAACTGGATAGCGTGTGTCGAATCTCCCCTCAGATATATTAATTTTATTTTTAAAGTTCTTCGACATCCTGTTACGTCACATGTCTTTGCTTCTGTGTAAGGAATTCATCTAAAAAGACAGTTTTAGTTGTACGTATTTCATGCGACGTTTTCAGCAAACGAATTGGTTTGATTTTTGTAGTTTTATGAAATATGTCGCCGAGAGAACAATTTTTACTGTTTCCATGACGTGCACATAAACAAAACGAAATGCAAAATCTAAATAACGAAGTCTGCAAATCATTACCAACTGTTTAAAAATACACGTATCAGATTGGTTTGTAAGAAAACATACTTGGAATAAATGAGGAAAATACATAGGATTTACGTAACTACTAGCAAACACAGTAAAGTATTTGCTAATTAGCACTGAAAAAATTGCCTCCTTTTTTTTTTGCGTAATGCAGTGTATCATTTCATCCGTGGTTTTGTTCAGCGGTAATATAACTTCAGTCGTTGTTGAGAACCTTTGATATTTGTTTAGCCCCGCTGTACGGAAATATTTTTCTGTTTTTGCATAAAACCAATTTTGATCGTGTCTTTGGAGAGTATTTTGCAAGAGAAAGGAAGACATTTTTTTGCAGTATTACACATATGAAAAATTCGTAAAGATTCACGTTTCCTTCTGGCTGTAAAAGCAGTGATTGAATTCCCGCCTACACGGCGGCACTTGAACTGCGTCACAGTGTGTTTGAAATACACTCTTTTCAACTAAACAATTAAACGTGCGTCCACTGTGCTGATCTACGAAAAGAACACACATTTAAGACAAGGCCTGTTGAGTGCTTTCAAGACGTTACGCAAATTAGAAACACCATTTCAGAGTTCTCCAAAATGGCTAAATAGGGCTTTTTCAAAGCGCTGTATCTCAAAATATACGCGTCATATACATACAAAACTACTCAAGGGCCCTTCATTGAACCTTCCTACAGACTTTCCATCAATAAAATAATAGGGTCATCGCTGAAAGACCCATAGGTACACGCAGGGCCGGACAGAGGCCCAGGGTCCCTAGGCAATTACAGAGTCCGGGCTCCCTTTTTGGTAATTTAACAAAATAACGTATTTTATTTTATATTTGATTTGGCTACTGTAATAATAAATAGCGCTATATTGTCCTGTGTCCTCTATTAATGTAATTACTTTTGTATATTTGTACTTTCCTATTTGATTTCCTTGATAAAAAAAAATAAAAAAAACAGTTTGTCTCCTGGCCACAGGACCCCTCTCGAGGCTAGTGCCCTAGGTAGGTGCCTTGTTCGTCCAGCCGGAAATGAGGCACTGGGTACACGCAGAGCGATAGAACATTGCACGCCAGTTCAGAGCCTAGCGCTTGGCGGCGATGGTGCACTTGACGCAAGTGGCAGTGTAAGACTAGTTACTCAGTGCCCATATCGTTCCCGCACTTCCCGGCCTCAGACGCGGAAAACAGCTACCGTAATACTTGGCGCCATCCACCATATCGGATTATTTCATATCCTGCTATAGGCTGTTCACGGTAAAGTGAGCACTTTTGAGGCACTAGTTACTTTTTCCTTTCACCCATATTTTACCCATTAACCACCTTTTAAAATAAATATTGCCATGTAAGTAATACACACAGTGTGTATAATCAACCGCACTCGGAAGTTAACGTCTGAGGCTAAAATGAAATATATTTATTGACTTTTATTCCAAATGAGAGGGCTTTCAAAAGTGCTCACTTTGCCGTGAATAGCCTATAATTTAAGTTTTTCAGAAGTTAAAGTAAAAAAAGAAATGCTATTAGAGAAGTTTAGATATTTGCCTTACTCTATGGGCATGAAACCCGTACTACCAACGTAAAATTTTGTCTCTAATAGCATAATATAATCTTTAAAATATCAGTACGACGCTGACTATTTGCAACTACCAAATTTCACGTAGTTAAGTTAAATACAAAAGAAATCAACAGTCAGAAATACCTAATTATCTTTTTAAAACTGCAATTACGGCACGAAAACGAAGAATTTCTGCATATGACGTAAAGTTTAGTGTCAACAGCATTCTCTCATTGAATAGCAGGAAATGGCATTTCTTCGGTGCAGAATGTGCGACGTCGTGCTGGGGGTCACGTCCGCAGAAAGTGGAAATGGCTAAGGGGGTGGGACGCCGCAGGGCAGGTGCACGTCGCAGTTGCCTCAGAGTCCGGTCCGGTGAGACGGCAGTACTAAGAATACTCCGCGGTGCGCCCACGCGAGACTCCGCAGGGAGCACCACTGTTTACAGCAGCACTGCCCAGCAGCCGGCTGCACGCCGCCCGTCAGGGTCGGCAGGGAGCGTGCGTCGGGTTGTATGTGCCGTAGTACGTGTCGTGATGAAGGCCAATGTCACGTAACCCGAAAGTTCATAAATATATATATATATATATGGATAAATATATGTATATGCACAAACATGTGCATTAATATATATGTGTACCATGTATGTACAGTGAGTACAATAAGTATTCGTACACCCACTGAAAGTGATGGTGTTGCAGTACAGAACACTTGAGGTGTTATCTATAAACGTAATAATGACAGACGTATATACATTTTAAATTAAGAGAATGGTTATAATAATGTAAAATGTACGGCATGATAAATATAAACTGCAGATCGAACGCCCAAGAAAGTATTAGTACAGGGCTGACATACCTGTAATTGTGATTTTTCCGATTGCTTTACGCAAAAGGTCAGGTCATTATTGCGCTGCAGTGTGTAGTAGTTCGTTAGTTGAGATATTTGGGCGGCTCTTAACTACAAGGTCTTGAGAGGGTAGTTGGTTTGTATTGGGCGAAAGCAGAAGGAACTTCCGGTGTCTCAACGTGACCAGGTAGTATTACTGCAAAAGCAAGGCAAATGCTATCGTGGGATTGGAAAAACCCTCAGCATTAGCTTTACCACGGCGAGTTTAATAATTAATAAATACAAACAAACGAGGCAAACAGAAAACAAACCCATCAAAAGTGCTCACATGTCGAGAGCGACGAAATATTGTGCGTTTGGCGCAGAAGGACCCGTCCTGCAGTGCTGTATCCTTCGCATCAGAGCTCGCTTGAAGGACCGACAGAAAGGTTAGTACTCAAACTATAAGGAATGTATTGTACAGTGCGCAGGTCTCTGAGGAAAAATCAATTTATAAGTGAAACAAATAGGAAAAAGCGTCTACAGTTCGCGAATGCATGGAATTTTGGAACACAGCCATATTCTCCGACGAATAAAAGTCTACTTAATTCCGATCAGGTAGGAGCGGGAAGGTTTGGTGAAGTGAAGATCAAACACAGACCATGAACCTCAAAATATAATCCCCATGGCAAAGCATGGAGGTTCTAGCGTGATGGTTTGGGACTGCATGGTTGCGGGTAGTCTGGGACAGCTGGCATTCCTTGATGGTTCAGTTGACGCTAAGAAATATACAGAGGTGTTGCGCCTTAATTTAGTCGGAAGCGCACAGAAGCGTCATCTTGAAGGGGTCTTCCGTTTTCAACAAGACAACGACCCTATGCACCGTGCTTTGATAACCCGTGAATGGTTGCTGTATAATGCCCCCAGAAGACTTCTCTCCACCTCAGAGTCCAGAGCGTAATCTAATAGAGAACTTGTGGGATTATCTTGGCAAAGAAGTTCAAAAACGCCGTTTTCATAGTAAACAACAGCTTGAAGTGCTCTCAGATGCGTGGTCCAACATCTCTCAACAATACACCAAAAAGTTAGTTAACTCAATGCCACGGCGCCTAGAACAGGTTATCCAAGCTAAAGGGCTGCATACAAAGTATTGAAACTCTTTTGCAACTTAGACTTTATAAACTGTGCGTTTTCTTTCATAATGTACGAATACTTTTTTGGTGTTTTGCAAGAATGTTTTATTTGTTTACTTTGATGATCCCTGTAAATATAATAGTTGTTGTACAGCGATGTGTTTTGCTTTCGTTATATTTACTACTAAACGTGCGTGTGCTGCTTAATTTTACATAACATAGAAGATGTACGTAAAATGTTGGTGTGCGAATACTTGTTTACTGTCAGGCTGTTTTGGCACTTTTGTTAATTAACTCAGTAAAATGTGTGTTGTTTCGTTTTTTTTTTTAATTTGTATTATGAGTTATATCTATTATACATTCGTACCACCATGTCTGCACCCACATTTTATTTTTAATAATCACTTTTCAATTGTGTAATTACAGTGCGACGAACACTTATTAGAGCCAATANTTGGTGTGCGAATACTTGTTTACTGTCAGGCTGTTTTGGCACTTTTGTTAATTAACTCAGTAAAATGTGTGTTGTTTGGTTTTTTTTTTTAATTTGTATTATGAGTTATATCTATTATACATTCGTACCACCATGTCTGCACCCACATTTTATTTTTAATAATCACTTTTCAATTGTGTAATTACAGTGCGACGAACACTTATTAGAGCCAATAATATATATATATTCAGACGTTGAGAAGTTATCATCGATTTGGAAGCATTCTCTCGCTATACAGTGAAGATGAATTGCGAATACGAAGTCCTGCCTTTGACCTCAACGATCATGGAGCCGCGACCTGCATCTGATTGTCGTCCGTGCCGATTCTGCGATAGAGTTTTCGCCTTCGGCCAAAATTCTCGGTGACATGAGAGGACCGCCTGTACGAAGAGTCCTTTTCGCATGAGGAAATATTACCACAGTGGCCACACGCAGTTTGTGCATGACGACACATTGAAGAACCACATCAAGAACTGCAAGGATTAGTTTTTTGAGAGCCAGCAATTATTGCCACCAATGCCTCTTGTTACATTGATGGGTACTGATTCCACAGGAAGATGGAATGATGGAATGAGTGACCTTCGTCGTACAGTAGCGTCGGTTTGCGAAGAATGTACACTTGCAAGACTTTCGCGTGAAATCGAAGAACTTAAAAATAAACAGCCATCAGCTCTAAATACTGATGACGATACAACTCCTGCTACAAAGAAAAGTAAATTCAATATAGACTACAAAACAGAAGGTGAAGGTGATCATGAAGACAGTGATGGAGCGGAAGACGATGGCGATTTTTCCAATGCTTTGACATACCCCTTCACCACATTTGCTGCAACGAGTGACATGGAGAAGGCACAAGACGCTGAGAACACTGGCTACATATGTATTTCCGGAATACCCGAACGAATTTGTTAATAGGCTCAGACATTTGATCGCTTTGCAACAAGGTGGAGATTTCTCGCATATTAACGAGGTATTTTCGATCATTAGTGAACTGAATGTCTGGGATTATATCGCATGATGTGATGAACTGCTTTCTCCTGAAATTGCAATATGTAAAGTAAGTAAAAAAATGTTGTTTATAAAATATAGGTTTTTTTTTTGTCGAATCCTTTTATCCCTTATAACTTTAAAGTGGTGCTATTAGCACTCGAATATTAAAGTACAGAATGTTATTAAAGACAAGAATAAAAAGGCACAGCATACAAAATATTAATTCAGTCAACGCGTACAAATTTGGAGACAGTTGGCGAAATAATGTAATTTCTATATGTATGGGTGGGAGCAAACCGAAGGATTGACCAAAGCATCAATCTAGGGATTGGGATTGATCGAAGGATTGCGGAGGACGATTGCAGAGGTTTGTGGCGTATTGGTAAGGATTGTGGAAAAGGATTGGTAGAGGATTGCAGAAGAGAATTGAAGAGGATTGGCGAGGATTTTGGACTGTGGGGATTGCGGTAGAGGATTGCGGATGATTTGTGAGGATTGCAAAGGATTGGCGAGGATTGCTGGTGATTGCTGAGAATTTCTGATTGCTGGGGATTGCTGAGGATTGGTGAGGACTGAGGATGAAGAATACTGAGGATTGGTGAGTATTGCTGAAAATTGGTTAGGATTGCGGAGGAGGATTGGCGAGTATTGATGTTGGAGGATTGGGATTGATCGAAGTATTGATATTTGGGAAGAGCACGAAAAATAAGACTGTTTATCACCTGTGCTGCCCTCGTACATAGCAGTACTGGTTCGTAAACCATAGACAACTATGCCTATGAAAGTGTTGGTAGATGCTGATCAATGCCATGATTATATCATACTTGTGCAGAGAGTCGTTACTCTCTCGCTTGGATTTGTCACATATACAAACATTAAAAAAAAAATCTGAGTAGCATCTTTTTATTTTTACAAAACCGCCAAGGCAGTGATTAATTTCAGATTCCGACAGTGTGTATGAGACTTCAAGAGAGGAGACCGAAAATGTAGTTACTGAATGAGAGACTTTTGCATGGTTCTGCTATACTCTATGTACAATTTCGGTACAATATAAAAAAATGTATACGTATATTTGTTATTTAAAAATAAAATAATTTTTAATATCGAAAAATAGAGATTTTTGATTTGACATACCCTAAGTGTATAAAACCAACATGGCTACCAGAAACAGACATATATGCTTGAAGTTTTAGTGGTTGTAACTGCTGAGCACCTTCGAGTACATTCGACAATCCTGAGTCGAAGGCTTCCAGCACTCCTTGAGTCGAGCCGAAGTCTGCCGAGCTTGTTCGAGTCGAGCCGAATACCTCCCAGCAGCACAAGCTGCACAGCTCCCTCACATTTAAAACATCGCGCCCGTGTCCCCATACACACACTACTTTTGGCTATAGCTATTTATTAAATTTTATTTTAACTGAAGTTTTACCTACGAACGAAATTGGACAGGTATAAACGTGTACTAAACAAGGAACGAATTTCGTCTGTTTACAGTAAAATTATTTTAATATTGGCTGCCGTAACAAAGATAGAATGGAGTTCGACAGCAGGGGATAAGAGACTCTAGCAGCTCTAGACACTGTAAACATGGGCTTAATAAATTTGCATTCCAGTCGGAGTAGGACTTTCACTTGTAATACTAGGTATTTGGCAACATTATGCGGACAAATGAAAACTGTGTTCATGTCTTGCATACAAAGTCGTTAAAATAATCAGGATTGAAATTTAAGTTAGACATTAACTGGACTGCATATACCTATGCGCAGTAAATGACTGACGGGAGCAACCCTGGGCGTGGGAAATGTGGGGTTGTAGTGTGACAGGTCAGTTCCGGGGAAGTACGCAGTGGTGAACTCTTTGCCAGAGGTACATGACTTCATATGCAACCAATCACAGATTCCGTGTTTAAAGCTTGGCGCTGTCAGGGTAAAACTAATTCCTTCCAGGGACCTTCCCATCGGCCACGTATTTATTTTTCTTGTAGGCTATATTTAATGTGTGAATATTCATCTATTTCGTACACAAGAGTTAAAGCGAAGAAAAAAAGGGAATATTAAATTTTGTGGCACTGAATTACTTACACTGAAAATTGATTATTTTGACAACAAATCAAATGTTTGAATTCCATCTCTCAAGAAATAATCCCCCCCCCCCACACACACACACATATGCACTTCTTCCAACAATGTCCCATTTACTCTTGTCTAGGTTGAGTTGGTGGTGGGTAATTATAAAGTCCTTGAAACATTTCAAAAAATTGTTACACGTAAATGGTTGGGAAACATGCGATAACTGACACACTACGTAAAAGACAAACTCTTTTAGTTTGTTTTTTTTGCAGTTTTTATAAATGTTCTGTATGTCCACTTTGCGTGACACGGCACACATCTAATCTACAGTCCATTTCTGCCCATACCCGACCCAGCATATCAGGAGTGACAATGAGAACAGCTGCGGTGATGCGTTGTCGCAAGTCATCGAGGTTCTGTGGTAGAGGTGGAACGTAAACTTGATCCTTGACGTAACCCCACAAGAAAAATCGCAGGGCTTCAAGTCCGGTGACCGCGGTGGCCACCGGAGTAGCGCCTGGTCCGCGGCTGCCGCACGGCCTATCCAGCGACGCGGCAACGTCTCATTCAGGCAACCTCGCAAAAAATTGTGGAAATGTGGAGGGGCGCCATCTTGTTGGAAGATAAAATCCCTGCCATCAGCATCCAGTTGCGGCATGAGCCACAGCTGCAGCATGTCTAGATATGTCTCACCGTTGACGGTTCTCTCAGCGAAGAAGAAGGGGCCATAAACTGTATTGTTGGACGTGGCACAGAACACCTTAACTTTCGGTGAATCCCGGACGTGCTCTGGAGTTGCATGTGGATTTTCTGTTCCTCATATGCGTGTGTTGTGTCGGTTGACCTTCCTGAAAGATGGAAAATTGCTTCGTCACTGAAGATCAATTTGTTTCCGAAGTCGCCATCTACCAGATGGTTCTATACCTGGTTCGCCGCCATTACAGCAACTACGGTTAATGGCGCCCCTGTTGGCGATTTTCACCTACCTCGCCGGCGCCACGTTAAAAAAAAAAAAAAAAAAAAAAACTCTGAGAGTTTGTCTTTTGCGCAATGTGTCAGTTATTACATATTTCTGAACCATTTACGTGTACCGATTTTTTGAAATGTTTCATAGACTTTATAATTGTCCTGTAGTCCATTCACGGTTGCTTCCCATTTTTCTGAACCCCTGCTTGAAGTTATACTTCCAGGATATTCTTCCACCTCGTGCAGTAATAGGTTAACCGAGTCTAGAAAATTACACCAAAGGGACAACGCACCGCATTTGTGCGCACTCAGTGTAACTTTTTTTTTTTTTTTTTCGTACAAGAACTATTTCTTACTAAGGCGTTACCAACACACCTATTTTCTCCCTGTTTTTATTCATGTTAATTGTAAATGAAATGTTATAATTTGTATGTAAAGTGTAAGTAACAATTAAATTTAATAAAAAAAATGTATTTTTATGTTAACAGAAGTATAGAATGCTGGTGATCCGTGATATATTTAAGAAACCAGCTACATGTAGTACTGTAGGCTTACGAGCGCCAGTCTGCCAGGCCACGCACGCGGCCTCGGACCGGCTCTGATTCACGTCGGCTTGTTCGCAGCGGGAATGCGGGCGGGCTCGCTCGCACTTCCTGATACGTGACGTGAGCGCACAGCGGTCCGTGTGTTTCACGGCCTTTGTCCCTCCTTCCAGTACGCACCGCCGAACATGTTGGAGAGGATCGAGCGCCCATTCCATTACAATGCGCGACTCGCAGCACTCACGCGTGTGCACGTGCGTGATATAACACGTATAGTCTATTCGCGGTTTCTTCACACTTTTTGAATCGAAAACATATAAGTATATTATTTTTTATTGAAATGAACTTTCACGTATATTTTATCTATAAATTATATTATTTCATTTGTAATTAATATGAATAAAAACAGAGAGAAAATAGGTGTGCTGCTAATGCCTAGTAAGAAGTAGTTCTTATGCAAAATATTGTCATACTGAGTGTGCATGAATGCTGTGCGTTGACTCTTTGGTGTAATTTTCTAGACTCGGTTAAGCTATGTTTGCACGAGGCAGAGAAATATCCTGGAAGTAGAACTTGGCGTTCAGAAAAGTTGGAAGCAACCGTGAATGGACTATCACCACCCACTCATCCTAGACAAGAGTAATTGGAACATTGATAGAAGAAGGCCATTTGTGGGGAAAAAAAAAAAAAAAAAAAAAGTCCATTATTGAGAAATTAAATTTGAGCATTTCTTTTCGTTGTCAAAATAATCACTTTTCAGTTTAAGTAATTCAGTGCCTCAAAATTTAATATACACATTCATTTAATTAGCTTTAACTCTTGTATACGAAATATATGAATATGCATACATTATATACAACCTACAAGAAAAATAAATACGTTTGTCGTGTGCCCTTATCCCGAAAATAACCCACAAACTCTACATACTTTATAAAATATAAACAATGTTATTTATTAATAGCGTGCATAAAGGTGTAACATTATATTCAGGATTGTAAGAGTCATTGAGAAATGCAGAAGGCACTTTCTACATGATTTGACTCGTCCGAAATCCATTCCATCCCCGTTTCTTGTCTATGCTACTTCACTAGCATACCCGTGCCAGTGCCTGATAGACATTTTCGTCCTTATCTCACAAAGCGGTCACCATTATAAACATAAATAACACTCAAAGACCATAGAATGTGCACTGGACATGCCCGAGTGGTGATATATCTACCAACTACACGGAAACTGAGTTTGAATTCGTAATATCGTGAATCATCTGTAGTTAACCATGTGCTATTTTTATAACTCGAAATCTTTGGTTAAACACTTTGTTCTCAGGTGGCATTATTAGCTGAATAAGCAGTTTCGATTTTTAGTGAACTCTAATAGTTTATCTTTATGACCCTCACATGATGAACTGATGCTTTTGAAAACTTTCTGTTCTTTAGATTGGCTTTACTGTTTGCGAGGCATGTTGCAGTAGCGAGGAAGCCGAAGCCATGTTTGGTTCACATAACTAAATGTATAAAAGTTGTCACTGGTTCAGTGTAAGTGGTTGAGTGACTAATGTACACAATATCAGAGGTCTGTCGCCTTGCAAACGTTCAAGAGTTTAAAATTACCATCTACATTTTTAGCGTGACACTCGTTTTCGTTGTGATATGAAATTGTAGTGTGCAAAAGTATGGTAGTGGAGAGAAATTATTTTTCAAAAATAAATGAAACTAGCTATGGGAATTTTTATCAGGTGTACAGCCTTGCTTCCACCGTTTGTTTCCCAACATTTGAGGCTCTATTGTTAAAACGAGATTACATATTGATGATTTAAATTACTGTCCGTTGCTAGCCACTACTTCGTCCTATCTTTCTGGCAATTTTTGGATACCATCTCGAAAAAACGATGCGTCTTTTGAGGCGACCCACGAGTCGATCCATTTTTGACTTCTTCATACGAGCGGAAATGCTGATCGGCCAGGTCGTGTGCCATCCATCGAAACAAATGGTAGTCGAAAGGAGCAACGTCTGTGGGGTAAGACCTCCCATTTCAACGTTGCCACGTATGTCTTGACCGGTCTTGCGACATGTGGTCGAGCATTGTTATTCTGGAGGATAACTTTGTCGTGTCTCTCTTTGTACTGTGGCAGTTTATCCTTCAAAGCTCGGCTCAAACGCATCAATTGCGTTCGATACCGATCCCCTGTGATGGTTTCACTCGGTTTCAACAGCTCATGATGCCACACCGAGGTGACCTTGGCGCCGTGCATATTCGGTCTGACCGCCGACGTGGAGGCGCATTCCCCATGGTTTTCTGCGCTTGGTATTATCGTAGTGGACCCATTGTTCGTCGCAGATCACAATGCGATGTTGAAACCCCTTCCGATTCTGTCTTTGAAGCAGCTGCTCACAAGCAAATAAACGCCGTTCAACATCTCTCGGTTGCAACTCGTACGGAACCCAATTTCCTTGCTTCTGAATCATTCCCATGGCTTTGAGACGTTTTAAAATGGCTTGTTGCGTTACTCCCAATAATTCTGCCAATTCTTCTTGCGTTTGGCACGAGTCTTCATCAAGTAATGCCTCCATGTCGGAATCTTAGAAACATTTCTCTCTTCCACCGCCACGCAGGTCCTAGACGTCAAAATCACCACTCTTTAAGCGTTGAAACCACTCACGACACGTTCATTCTCTAAGAGCAGCAACCTCACCGTACGTTTTCTTGAAATGGAAGCAGAAAATCAACAATTCCCGCACATGCCGAGCATTTGGCTCGAAAACTGACATCTTCGCTCGAGAATACATTTATGATGCAAACACAAATTAACTAATGTGGTGATGTCGTTATGTTGACAGATGTCCAAGCTTACTGTGTGACGTTATTGATCTACATATTTCCACCAGCACTTACCGCTGCAGCCATCGATCGAAAAAACGAGGGAAGCAAAGCTGTACACCTGATAATTAATTTATTACATCTCAAAATTAATACGTTAGGATACTGTTCAGAATAATTGTTCTTGTTATTATACCGGCATGGAATATATTTATTTCCTTGAAATTTGTTATGTGGTTCGCCCGTATTTCAATTTTAACTTTTGACGTAAAACCAGCTCCCCGAGTGTTGTATTTCAAAGAAATTGCGCAATGCCACTTCTGTGACTTCAATAAATACTTTAGCCGATACCTACTTTTGAGTTATAATAACTTTTGTAAATTTTTACGAACTAAGATTTTAAGTTTAAAAAGAACACGTTGAATGTTATTATTTAAATTATTTGATATTTTAATTACGTTATCATGGATATCATGTCACGAAACCATAATATAAGTTAAAAATCTTGTAATACAAGTTTGTTTTTGGTACTGAACAGCCTTCTGCCATACGACATTTAAAAAAAAAACTTTAACATTTTATTCCCGTAACCAATTTCCTGTTTTCATTAGAAAACATTCCTCAACATAAAAGTGTTTTACTTGAAGTTATTTTATTAGTGAAACCCAGGCACGCTATATATTTCGCTCGCATAAACACATTTCTCCCTTCCCATTCCTAAACTATACAGACGACTATTTCTGGCCACGCGCCCCGATGGAACTGTGTCGGCTGCGCGGCAGTGCGGCTCTGCTATCTAGGTTACATCTTCGCCAAAGTGCAATCTCTTTTTCTGCTCTCAAGTCGGAGGTCGGAGACCTCGTCCCACGCGTCAAGGCAGTTATTGTAACAAGGAGAGCTATCAGGCTCATCGCCGCCGCAGTGCCGTAGCCAGACGTTTCTCAATTAGGGTTTGGGAGGGGGGGGCAGGCTACATGGACATGAGCGGTGCTGACACACGTGTTAATTAGGACAATACTGTGGGAAAAGTTACTTCAAGATAGTAGTTAGAAATAGTTCCTTCCCCGTCAGGGGATTGGGGGTGAGGACGAGCGGACAAGATGGTCGCCATATTGAATGAGGTCACGAGGCCCTTTTTTCCCTCAGAATTTCCCCTTTTCCTTCAAAAACGCCCAAAATTTCCCAAATTTACCTCAAAACGAACTAAATTTCCTGCAAAAAATTGGTTTTGCACAATGCAGCTGGCACTTGCACAATTTCCGCCGATGACCCCACAATTTGGCTAAGTGACTCAATTTTGGGGTTGGGGGTTTGAGTGTTTACCCTGACATTCACGCTCTGTCATTCCATGCCAGCACCATCCATCTTCTCTGAAGAATGTTCGAGTTCATTGCCCTGTCATGCAACTTCTCCCATTCCTTCCAGTCTTTCTCCCCCATGCCCATTCTCTCTCGACTGCTCTATCCCTTGGGGTTTTCTCATATTCCTTTTGGTCTCTATTTTCTCTCTTGTGTATATTTGTTTATTTTCACGCTCCCTCATTCCTTCCTCTCTCTCTATCTTATCCATTCTATCCCTTGGGAGGTTTTCTCATATTCCTACCGGTCTCCTTTACATTCACCCTTTCCTCACTCTTGCCTTCCAAGCCCATGATCTTGGATGTTCCCTCATCACCGTCGTCTGCTGCCACCTTGGTTTTCTCATATTCCTTCCAGTCTCCTTTCACCTGGCATCCTGACGGGAAACGAGTCCCATGCTCTAGCATTCCACCTTGGTTTTCTCATATTCCTTCTGGTCTCCTTTCACCTGGCGTCCTGGTGGGGACGAGTGTCATGCTCTGGCATTATACCTTGGTTTTCTCATATTCCTTCTGGTTTCTTTCACCTGGCGTCCTGGCGGGGACGAGTTTCATGCTCTTTCATTCCTCCTTGGTTTTCTCATATTCGTTCTGGTCTCCTTTCACCTGGCATCCTGGCGGGGACAAGTCTCATTCTCTGTCATTCCACCTACGCGACATGGAGCGAAGCTTGCCCACGCACGCTATCCTAGAGTCGCACCGCGCGCACGTCAAGTACGTCCTAAGCCTACTTATAAGCATAGTTGGCTGTTACCTCGAGGACCTATGCGGCGAACCCATCTTTGGTGGATTTTACACCGAAGAGATCTGAAATCTTACCATCTCCGGCTGGGTTACTCCAGGATTTTCACATATAGGGATCGTGCAGGACGGTGCCGCTGGGTGGGCGGGTTTTCTCGGGGATCTCTCGTTTCCCCCGCCATTTCATTTCATTCCGGCGCTGCTCCATACTCACTTCAACTACCCTCATCGGCTCTCAAGACCAAATCTCTTCACTCACTGTCACGAAATTTTACCGGAAACCTGTTAAGCTCTGATCGACTTCCATTGATGAGAAAGAGATTGAATGCAAAACTGATTTGTGGTTCGCGTGCACTACTTCGTCTGAACACAAAGCGCAGGCCGCAAATGATTACTGAGCGTCCACACTCGAGCACGCAGCACGCACAACTGAACTACTTTTGAGCAAGTCCACTTTACCGACAATCGACGGATAGCGTTCGGCTTGTTCACGAATATGCGCTCACACTCATTCGGCTTGTGTGGGCAAAATGTTCAGCCGTGGACGCTGCCTTAAACAACAGCAATTTGAGAAAAAATGTCACAGTATACATACAAATGTGCCAAAATATTAGCTCCAACTTTTATCAGATCGCAATTTCATTTAAGCGGTAATGTTTAATGCCGCATCCCGGCCGGTTGCAAGGGTTAAGAGGGAAGTGGGTATTTTCCCCAAAGTGGTTTTACCTTCCGATTACAGGCGAATTTAAGTACAGTGAATTACAATTGTAATCTTGACAGATAGTCACCATTTGTTTAAGATCCTATTTAGCCTCGTCTCACAAAAGGAAACAAATGTTGCAATCGTTGCACATCCAGGAAAATTCGCGACCGTAACTGTGTGTCTCGTGATAAACTCACCGATATTTCGAATAATTTTCCATTTAACGCCGGGCGTGTTCATAACCGCACTTGGCGATGGCAGTTATGCCGTTCCCGCACGACAAATTTTGAAAACAGCAATCCGACTGACCGAAATTCTCTGTGGGTATTAATACTTGCAGAACACCATCCCCACGGAATGTGCGAAAATGGTTCTTAAGAGAGACAGGTCCACTAATTAAAAACCTACGTGATAACCAATTCAATTTAGGGATCCTGTAAAATTGTAGGCTTTAAACGAACCTATTTCACCGTTATCAGTCCGTTACTTTGCTCAGTGGCGTAGGCAGAAATTTATTTCCGGGGCGTTTTCTTAATTGATAGAGCAGTGCCTATAAATTTGTTTTACAGTCCTATATACATTATTTCTCATTTTACTGATAACTAACTATATGTTTTCTTTTTAT
The DNA here is from genome assembly GCA_002778355.1 of Clitarchus hookeri. Lineage (NCBI taxonomy): Eukaryota > Metazoa > Arthropoda > Insecta > Phasmatodea > Phasmatidae > Clitarchus > Clitarchus hookeri. The sequence continues at coordinate 336,524 of NQII01000455.1, read as the reverse complement.
TAACGCGTCCTTTATAGTTGAGGGTGGATAACCTAGAAACTACCCCCCCGCTTCACCCTTTCTCCGACCATTTGCCCTGGCTTTGTTTCGCAAATAAAGAAACTTGCGATAAAGAGGTCGGAGTTGAGGAGAGCTTGAATCGAATATAGGCCATTCATGGTTGGTTACTTCCAACTTTTCTGAAGTCCTGCTAAAGTTCTATTCATAGGATATTCCTTTGCCTCATGAAAACAAAGCTTAACCGAGTTTAGAAATTACACCGAAGGGACAGCGCACTTTATTCGTGAGCACTCACTTTAATAATATTCTGCATAAGAACTATTTGTTTTACTAGGCATCACCAACACGCCTATTTTCTCCCTGTTTTTATTCATATTAATTAAAAATGAAATATAATTTATAGATAAAATATAAGTAAAAGTTTAGTTTAACCATAAGTAAGGCACTGTTATTTTAACAGAAGTATAAAACACTTGCGATACACGGCATATGTCGGAAACAACCAAGCACGTCATATATGGGGTGATTTTTCAAAGGTTTGACTCAAAAAGTGTGAAAACTGCGAATAATTACATACAGTATATCTAATTTACTCCGCTCATTCCATTTATACTCTGTTATCACCATCATCTGCCATCATTTCTCGAGTGCGTTAGTGAAAATAGACGCACTTCGAAGCTGTAGATTTCGGCGTCTCATCGGCAAGTGCCGAACTACATAATGCTTTATTGGAATGCTAGTGTAAATGTTTCTCCCGATACGCTTTGCTGAGAACATTAAGTCACGAGGGTAGCACAGCAAGCCTTACCTTAAATTACTATATAATTTAAATAACCACAAAATTAATGCAGGTATTACGGTGCGCATTGATAAAATAAGCACCTTAATTTCCTCCAGCTTCGAAAACTCATCGGCACGATCACATTTCAGCAAAGCACCCTGTTTTCACAACATTGCCAACTGGAGAGCGGAGACACATATTTCAGCAACAAATTAATTGAGGAAGAAGAAGAGTTTCCATAATATGACTTTTCGGTAAGTTCAAAATGGACAGCTGCTAAGTTTGCAGACGTGAAAACCCGCATGAAGTGTTGAAACACGACTGCGAGTCCCGTACAATTAGGGTGCGGTACCATACACTCCGGTGGAAATTAAAATGTATAAGTTATTTGTCTCTTTCTTGTTTGGGCGGATCCGTTCACAATCCTGTGTGGGCCCTTCCGTCATGCATGTTTATACAGTTGGAGAGATATCTGCGTCTCTACTCCTTAGATCGAGTTATTGATGTAAAGGTCGCATGCATCACGCTTGTAGAGAGGTTACTTGGTGCCATGAACACACTGAGGAGTAGGCAAGAGTCAGAATGAAGGCCACAGCAAATAAATGTCTATGAAGAGGGCGTTGATAAACCAGTGAAATAAATATAAATAATAATATAAAGTACAAAATCGTAAGAGGATTTCTTCTTTATAGCTAGCATGCTACAGTGTGGCGTGCTAAGGGGAGAAGACAAGGAGCGAAGGTTTACCTTACAATACTAAGATTGACCTTAATAAGGTAAAAACAGTCTGGTCGCTAATAGGGGTCATACCTCTGGTGTACTGAGCTACACCCTAGTCCCTCTTGGCCCAGAAAACAAAACAAAACGTGTATTGTCAAATTAGAGAGGGGGTGGGGGATCCACAAATCTAAGACAGCGGGGATTGGTCCCCCATATATTTTAGCAAAAAAGTTTTAAAAATGGTACTAAAAATCACCCAACTTAAAATCATTTATGAACGGTTTACTCCTCGTTCGTCACCCTTCCTAACTGAATAGAAGCTGTGAATGTGTGTGCGTGGGTGCGGACAAAAGACAAAGATGTTTTCTAGTTAGTGACAGTTACAACGAATGACTTGTTTGGAGTTGGAGATGCTCCAACAGTGATATTCGTGTACGAGTGGCGGTGACGTGTAAACAAGGCCTGGTAGTTCGAGGGGCAGCCGATTTATCTGTTTGTTTGGCCTTGCCACAAGCAATCGGCAAGGACGAATACTAGCACGTGTACAGTTCAACCGCGATATATCTTTTCTCCGCAAGGGGCTCGGCGAACTATCGAGTGATTTATCCAAATGGGAGACTCAAGAAACTTGCATTTAGGCAGCCACGTTACTACGACACATCTTTGACACATCTCCTGGGGTTCCTGGACCCTCCCAAACTGTTTGTATTTATTTTTTTTTATCAATTTTTGTTCAGAACCTTTTCAAAGCTTATTTCATTAGTTCATCAGCTTATTCGCAATTATTTACTAACATCGGACTGGTATGTATTCAGACAACAAATCCACACTTTCATACATAAAAAAATAGTATCGTGCGTAATTAAATATAATATATCACAGTCGCGCTACAACTTTGTTACCACTAGCCTACTAACATATCAAAGCACGCATGATTTTAGCTCTAAAACTCTTGGTTTTGACAGTTCTAATGTTAAAGCAGTGATTACTGCACAGTCGACATGCGCACTCATATTTTCTCTACTGTATAACCTCGTTTCATACACGGCTGCGACTGCCATTACACTGCTGGGATCATTTTATTGTTGAGACCACTCCGCCTTCCGCCAAGACGAACCGCGTTAGCTTCCTGGCGGGGTCACCAGGACTTTCGTATAAGGGAAACGTGGCAGACGTTGCCGTTGGTCGGTGGGTTTCGTCGGGGCAATCCCTCCCGTTTCTCTCATCCTTGCAATCCCCCGCTGCTCCATCTTCACCTCATTTCACTAAAGCCGGCGTTACTGACTTCGATGTTAAGCAACGAGCAGAACCTCTCAACAGATACATCGAATCGCTATTCTGAAGCGCCTGCGTGGGTCGACAGAAAGGTGCTCCCTTGGCAAATTCCCCCTTCCGGTTACACCATGGCGTTGAGTACGGACACGCGGAGGACGCTTAACAACTAGGTTTTCAGCATCCACCGAGTTTAAGTGAAATGGATATACACGTTGTTTTTTAATACCATGTCGAAATTCCAACTACAGCATTTGCGGACTAATATACACAACATTTTTGGAAAGGTCATCTAGTGCTTTTAAATTTAAGTTAAGTTAGGTGAAACAACGCAGGGAGTCCGCAGTTATACCTGAGTGCACAACAATTTGCATACCACGACGGCGAACAGAATTGGCGCCTCATGCGAGAAATAAAACGCAAACACTTCGGGCAGCCTTTACTACTCAATTGCTAATCTCCCACGTGTGCAGGCGATCTCCGCATTGCGCGCCAGTTCCGTTCGCCTTCGTGATATGCAACTTGTCGTGCACTCAGGTACGTATGTACCCTGCGCTGTTTCACCTCACTTCAATTTAAAAATACTGGATGACCTTTCCAAAATTTTGTTGATGCGATTTTTTTTTTTTGTTTTTACTAGTCCATAAGGTGCTGTGGTTTGAATTTCGACATGTTATTCAAAAACATCTTCTATAGCATCGGCGGAATGCAGGATGTGGCACTGTCGGGTATCGAGCCTAGATCGCCTTGGCGAGCGATCGGTACGCTGGCCGTGCCCTCCTGCACAAATATACCCGCGGATCGACCTCTGTGAACTGCGGTCCAGCCACAGAAATACGACACAGGAGCAGCTAACTAAGCCCCTGCCAGTCACACTGTCACATTTTCGCCGTCAAATATATCTGGCAATGAAATCTGATGACGAAATACAGTCATCAATGTTTTTTTCATCCAACAACTTGGATCAAATAATCTTGAATGTATTTGAAGGTGTGTTATGTTAGATTGTCAATTTTTTTTTTGGGAGGGTCTAGTCTGAATTTACATTTTAAATATTATTTTCAAAGTGAGATACTGCTGTCGTGTTTCCATGATATACACTACAGGAAGAAATGTAACGAAAGTTGTGATTTATTTTCACTTCTTTACTATTTTTTATTTATCAGATATATTTCCTGCACAATGAGTTGTTAATATTTATGTGCATTCAAGCTCAGGCAGCTTCTATATAAACTAATTAACTATATAACCTTATTTCGTTTCCAGCAATTGTTCGCCATTTTAAAGTTTCATGACGTCGGAAACGGCCGGCCGTTTTTGTCAAGCACGATTCTGGTTGGCTGAGCTTGACAAACAACAAAAAAATTTTAGAACCGATCTAAAATTCAAAAAGATAATAGAAACTGGGGCCATCCAACTTTTTCAGACAAATATGGCGGCGTTTATGACGTTTCGGGTTCACCACAACTGCCCAACTCTATTTGACCAAACTTCTTGGAAGAAGTTTGGCGGGGAAATGTGGCAGTGTGACACGGGTTAACGAATCACCCGATACTGACATTCGTCCGCTCGCTGCTTTACAAATTCCTAATTCAGATGCTCGATCCGCTGTTATACAAGCTTAATTCTGTTTGTAGGTTGTTTGCGGTTAAATTAAGCACCTTTGAATGCCCTGCTTAGGGTCTAATTATCTCGTAATGGTGTATCCTTCCGTCGTATGCAAAATCAATGGTACCATGGACCTTGACTTTATTCATGCGTCAGTCAAGTAAGAACGTTTAACTGTCAGGAACCTTAATGTGTTACTAGGAAGGTAACTCGTAATACAATAAAAAAACAAATGAAATATTACTCCTGCAATACGTCGACATCGCTACCAACTTAACTGGGACCTGCATGTCAGTGTATACGGTAGCATACACGCAGTTAACGGCCAGTATTTTTTTTTTCCAAAGGTTAACGTCAAAAACGCTTTCTTTTTTCGTGAACAGCTTTTAATAATTATCATTATTAATCTTGTGTTGATAAAAGAAACAGAAACTAAATAAATTAAATTCGGTATTCACAAATTTAACGTCTCTTTTTTTAATACAACGTTAAAACATCAACTACTTTTTCCTATCGAGTTTATAACAACAGTGAATATGCCACTGTCCGTTGAAACGGGCCTAAATTACAGTATGGGTGATTTTATTTCAAAAGTCGAATTCGAAAGTTCTCAACTAAGCGCAAACCAACTATGTACAATTTGGCTGAAACATTATTTTTACATTAAAAAGCTGGCACGCATTTTTGTCGAGGGCAAGACATTTATTTTTCGGAGCCGTGTGATCGAGAGTGGCCGTGATCGGAACATATCANGGGGGGGGGGGGGCGATTCGCTTAATACATAGTTTCCTTTTTTTCACATTAATATGTTTTTAAAATCAGACAGATATCTGAACGGAAACGGCGATGTAACGTTTGCAGGGTGATCCACTCCGACACTATAAATTCGTGACCAATAACACGATTTTAAAAATGCCTCATTCGATCGGGTATACGACTACTATGCATGACTTTGAGTTGGCATCCTGCATGCGATACGCGCAGGCGGGACCCGTGGCAATCTTGGGCATGGGCGAACATTTCCGGCCAATATAATTTTTTAATTTAAACCTTAAAAGGGGGATCCCCCCCCCCCACTTGGATTTTTTATTTTCGGACACTACCCGCAAACGTGGATTTTTGATGGGGTTTTTTTTCGGACATGCCATAGGGTATAACTTAATGCTTTTTCTGAAATATGTTCTGCCGTAGCTGTTGTGACCTCTGTAGTCGCTCCCACAAAATGATCAATTACCTCGTCTGTTACAAGTTGGAAAATATCAAATGCAGAGAAGCTTTAACAATTCAAGAACATTAAAGAAGATGATATTCATGCTTTGTCGTGCCAAAAAGTGCAATGCACCTCCTAATATCGAATTTGTGGCGGAATATCTATAAAATTAATTTGACAAGGACTGACCCCCTGAAGAGTTTTTTTTTAAAGTTAAGCCAGGGTTTCTGCAAATTTATTAAGTAAGTGTCTAAAATCAAGTCGAATTTAACGTTCCAAACTAGTCACTTTTCATATATTTTATCTAATGGCTCTTAACTTCAATCCTACATACTCTTGGTGATAATCTCTTCTGTTAATTATCTTTCCTTCTTTCAGGCAGGTATAAGGGGTGTCTCCCAACCCTGACTTGGCCGCCCCTGCATGCCATGCAAAAACCATTCGTAATTCCTCCCACATTTTTCCCTTTCGTAAGTGCCGGCAACTATTCATGCATTAAGTATTCCACTGTTATTCTGAATGCATGGAATTCAGCAAAGAAGGTGTTTGTTTATACACTGGAGAGAAAAAAAACTGGCATAGGCGTGCGTATGCAAATACAGCGGTATGGGACCAATCAGAGTAACGCGATGCGGTCGGCAGCGCCTATATAAGACAACAAGCGTCTGGCAAAGTTGCTAGATCGGTTACTGCTGCTACAATGGCAGGTTATCAAGATTTCAGTGAGTTTGAACGTGGTGTTATAATCGGCGCACGAGATGGGACATAGCATCTCCGAGGTAGCGATAAAATTAGAATTTTCGCGTACGACCATTTCACGAGTGTACCCTGAATATCGGGAATCCGGTAAAACATCAAATATTCGACATAGCTGCGGCCGGAAAAAGATCGTGAACGAACGGGACAAACGAAGACTGACGAGAATTATTAAACGTGACAGACGAGCAACCCTTTCTCAAATTGGCGCAGATTTCAATGCTGGGGCATCAAGTGCCAGCGTGCGAACTATTCAACGGAACATCATTGATATGGGCTTTCGGAGCCGAAGGCTCACTCGTGTACCGTTGTTGACTGCACGACACAAAGCTTTACGCCTCGTCTCGGCCCGCCAACACCGCCATTGGACTGTTGATGACTGGAAACACGTTGCCTGGTCTGACGAGTATCGTCTCCAATTGTATAGGGCGGATGGACATGTACGGGTATGGAGATATCCTCATGAATCCATGGACCCTACATGTCAACAGGGGACTTTTCAAGCTGGTGGAGGCTCTGTCACGGTATGGGGTGTGTGCAGTGGGACCCCTGATACGTCTAGATACGACTCTGACAGGTGACAGATACGTAAGCATCCTGTCCGATCACCTGCACCCATTCATTTCCATTGTGCATTCAGACGGATGTGGACAATTCCAGCAGGTCAATGCGACACCCCACACGTCGAGAGTTGCTACCGAGTGGCTCCAGAAATACTCTTCTGACTTTAGACATTTCCATTGGTCACCTAAATCACCAGACATGAACATTATTGAGCATATCTGGGATGCCTTGCAACGTGCTGTTAAGAAGAGATCTCCACCGCCTCGCACTCCTATGGATTTGTGGACTGCCCTGCAGGATTAATGGTGTGAATTGCCTCCTGCATACCTTCAGACATTAGTAGAGTCCATGCCACGTCGTCTTGCAGCACTTCTGCGTGCTCGCGGGGGGCCTACAGGATATTAGGCAGGTGTGACGGTTTTTTTTAGCTCTTCAGTGTAATTCACCGTTAAATGTAATTTTTAATATTTCGTATGTTGGAGTGTTCTTTTCTAATTTCAGCTATGTCTTAATATCTCTCGGTGATATTTCGTATCTTTGCATTTAGAGAATTCCCAAAATCTTTCTTTTTCACTTCTCATTACTTCACATGTGTTCATCTTTCTGTCCTCGAAAACAGCACCCGAGAAAGCATTTAATCTTCCCAGTTTAGTGGCTTGAATATTTTAAAGAGGAACAGTTTGCATACCTAAAAACCGCTCCTATACAAAAAAAATAGCTTCCCCTGCACGCTTGCCTTTGCCTTGCCGAGCGATCTTGTCATATCATGTGTGATCCAAGCCAAATTTCACGTGACTGGCGCATACTTGCCGATGGCAAAATTACAGCAAGTTTCACAAATCAAAGTTGCTACAAGGTTGATGCATGGATACTAGTTAGTTTGATTCAAGCCGATTATTCTATCAGAGTGATCAGAGTCATTACAGATATGCTGTCAATGAACAGCACTACCAGCTGAGGTTCAGGGTTTTGCGACCAAATCCTGGTATCCCGAGAGTCAACTTAGTTTGTCCTTGTAGATAAGTGACGAAGCGATTTCTTTTCTAACCTGCCTTAAAACTAAGTGCGTCTCGTGGCTGAGCCCCATACGCCTAGACATGTACCGAATGTTCTAACTACTAGGGCACGTGCTCACGGCTTTACANAATGACACGGTGCTCTATCACACATGGACAAATACACTTGATATACACTGAACACACTATCATTCTTGTACACATGTGCGCTGGTATGGTGCATCCGGAGTGGAGGACACTACTGCGGCAGCTACAGTGGGCACAAAGGGAACAGTGAACGCCTGGTTCACGTCAACAGTGATGTGCTGGGAAGCGGCCGACGACAGCACGACCCAAGAATGCTGCGACGTCGACGTTGCCGGCAGTCTTGAGACAAGTGTCGTGCGCTCTTAATGGACGCGGCCGGCGGTGAGTTAACCAACGGGAATGCCATTGTGCAACACTTGCCTGAACTGCGGCTGTCTGCCAAGAGAAGAGCAGGAGGGCACGAGGATGTTCGTCGCTCTAGTGATGTCACAGCGTCTGCCGAAATAGACGCCGCACCTACGTGCGACCTACAGCGAATAACGCCGCTGCAACTTCTACCCCACGTGGATGCGCTGTCAACATTCGTCAGTGACCCATTTATAGCACGTGACAACGCTTTTACAAATAGATTTACGAGAACTGCTGCTCGAACCTATGTTTTACATTACACGAGGATGTGGAAAATTGTTTCGCAGGTTAACAAAAAAAAAATAAATTATTGATAGCAAATTATTGCCTGAAATTTGTGAATCACGAGAATGCTTCAACAGAATGCAAAATTATTTGACTACAATATTCCCATTTACGTAGAGTCGGTGATTTAGTAACAAAATTTTAATCCGTAGGCTATATACTTTTTAAGTGAGGACTCCATGGCACTTAATTAATGAATGGCGCCTCGTATGCAACAAACTTACCATTATTTGGCATAAAAGAGGCATACGAAAACCATTTTAAGATGAAAAATAAATCCAAATTTTAATGATTACATTTAAACATAAATGTATTAATAATGTGCATCAGAGGTGCACTAGCACTTCATACATCTCTTAGTGACATGACCATATTTGTAGTTGGGTTGTGATGTAGATTAATGTTCATTACAATGAATTTCCACTATAAGTTCATAGGATGACCGAATAAACTAGATCAATATGTTAATGTTTTAGGATGCTATAATGTATTTTTAGAAATTGGCAAAAGCTATGTAATAAAAATAAATAATGGAACCAAAACAGAAGGTATACACAAGAAAGCAAAATTAATACTCTAATAAGTGAGAAAAAAATATATTGCACTGCACAACGTGAGCATTTAGCAAACCTTTTTACCATTACATATGCTTATTTATGAAGAGGCATGTTCCGTTCTGTTGGGAGGTCAACGGTTGATCCAGACTGGCTGCAGTGTGAGCAGAGGAGGAATGACAGCTCCAACTTAAGAATGGAGAAAAGGATTTTCGGATTGGAAAGAAAAGGGGGGGAGGGGGGACTTAAGCCTGTCTGGCTTATTGCTTATTGATGCACCAGATGCTTGGGTACCCACTATCAAACACTTTTGTAAGGCCATTAAATCCTTACCACCACCCATTCCCACTCGTAGTGTTTGACTCTTGAGTTAGACACTGCCTATTTTCATTTAGCAAAATTTATTTTCTTTTTCCACTATTAATTTTTGTTTCTCTTATTGCCATTTCTTCTAATTATTTGTTTTAGTGATCCATTTATATTATTATCAGCCTTTTCACGATACATTTTTGAAAACCTATTAAGTTCTCTCCCAACTGCAGTTTGCAATGGCAGTCCTACAGAAAGGCTAAAAAGGCTCCACCTGAGGCCTCGCTCTCACAGAGGCCTTGCAAATATGTTATTATCAATATAAAATTGAAAAAAATAATTTGATAAGTCTTTCAAAATTTTAAGTTAAAGTTAAATGTTACATACAATGTTTTAGTTTCATATTGAACTACCGTAAATCATTAAAAATTTATGTGTAGACTGGATGCAATTTGAAATATCTAGCATTAGTAATACACTCACTGCGTAGAATGTCCTGAGTTAATAGTTTGCAAATTGCTGCATGTGAAGATGAGCAGCTAGCACAGTTCTGAATGAAGACAGCAATTCACATCACATCCGACACCGAGTTCATCACTATTTTAATGGGCGGGTATCTCTCAAATACATTTTGCTTAGAGCCTCAGAAATCCTCAAGCCGTCACTGGCAATTTGCATGAAGTTTGCACATATTCATATTCCTGTACACCTCTAACAGACCACTTGCACAATGATGCTGGAGTAAGTGCATATTTCTACTCTACAAGGCGTATTTATAAAAAAAAAACTAGCATGTATGGTATTTATTATTTACACATGTGCATGCACGTATGCGCACTCAGTTAAATGTGTGTTTGTAAATAGTAAAAATGTTGCAAACTAAGCTTTATTGTTTTTACATTTCATTATGTTCTTCATGAAATATTAAATCCCAGATCATGAGCAATATTACTTCTACTTAGTCCTTCTAGACCAGACTCTCTTCACAAAAATAACCGTTTGATTTTGTTTTTCAGTACCTGGCCAATGGCTATGTTGTACTGGAGGACTTCCTCACGGACGACGAGGTCGCAGAGCTGCGGAAATCTGGAGATGAGCTAATCAAGGACATACCTCAGGACGATAGGAAAGCACTGTTCAGTACGACCAAAACAGAACAGGTGAGTAATCNCGGGATGATAGGAAAGCAGTGTTCAGTACGACCAAAACAGAACAGGTGAGTAATCAGATCCCTACATTGGAAGTATCATATAATAAAGTCCCACAGAACATAAATAGGCTTTAAAAATTGTGTCTTTGGTATTTTTGTTGACTGAAGGTGGCAAATTGTGTCTCTAAAAGTTTAAGTTCATATTTATGGCAGTACAACTTAACAACGACAACTCTGCATAAGCATGAATCCTCCCTCAGTGAGATAGCATGGCCAGTTAATGCTTTATTCAATTAATTCAAATTTCGAGGATGGCCATTGGACAACGTTGTACTTGTATATCTATACAAGCACAGTATTGCTAACATTATTTAAGTACGTATTTAGACAGCACCATACAGAAATCTGTCATTTCACTTTATTACACCTACACTAACCACAGCATTGTGAAAATACATCCGTTTCAAGTTACTAGAGAAAATTTAATCTTATTACCATTACAAAAACCTGACGTTGATGATCATAGCTTTCTAACACTTTTATTTATGGCTACAGGTGAGANATCTTATTACCATTACAAAAACCTGACGTTGATGATCATAGCTTTCTAACACTTTTATTTATGGCTACAGGTGAGACTGTGGGGGTGGTGGCCAACAAAAACAAACCAACAGCCTAGACATTTAAATTACGAAGTATAAAATAGTTTGATGATAATGGTACTATATAATTTGTTGGCTACTAGTTAAGTACTTTTCAAAACTTGGAAGCCCTGCTTAGTTTCTACTCTTTCTTCATATTGCGGAAACATCTGCTATGGATAGAAATTAACAGTAAAATGGTTCTTGTGACTAGCATCCATGTATGGCTAATGCGATCCTGTTAAACTGTTTGCAGAAACACAAATAAGCCTATGCTCCTGTTGTGCCAATTCCCACTTTAGTATACATAAAACCTCATTAAATGGCAAACAGGTTAAAAGTTGAGGTCCTGTGACACTGTATTTTTTTTTTCCTTCATATGTTTCCAACATCACTTTTGCATGTTTGTCTGGGAAAGTTGGATGGCTCTAGTTTCCATCAAACATTTTGAATATTGGACCGGTGCTAAAATTTGTTTGATGGACTCAGCCAATCTGAATTGTGCATGTCACAAAACTTTAAAATGGTGAACAGTTACTGGAAACAAAATAGGATTATGAAGAAAATTAATTAATATAGAAGCTCACTGAGCATTTGAAGTGATTATAATTAATTTATATACAAGCTCCCCGGGTATTTGGAGTGATTACTGTGCAATAATATTAAGAACTCTTTGAGACATTAATTTTCCTTCTGCAAAAAATATTTCTAATAAATAATTTTTACATTTAGTAAAGAAGTGAAAATAAATTACAACATCTGTTACATTTCTTCTTGTAATGGACCGCATGGAAACACAACAGCAGTAGCTCGCTTTGAAAATATAATTTTTAAATAAAAATTTGACTAGATCCGCTCAATAAAAAAATTTGACAGTGACACATTTTCAAACACATTGTAGATTATTTCGTCAAATTCATAGGATGAAAGAATTTGATGGTAATTTTGTCTTGAAATGTTGTTGTCACATATAATTGAAGGCAAAAATTTGAGTAACAGTGCCCAGTACGTAAGATTTTGTGCAGAAAGTTACTTCATTGTCTACACCACTGTCCAAAACATATAGCAGTATCCAGGAATAGACATCCCTTACAAGTGGGAGCTTATAAACAGCTGACGTCCAAGCACAAACACGTTTTTATTGGTCCCAATGTATGACAGTATATTACATTGATATTAGTACCTTTTCAAACAAAACAAATTCGTACATTGCAGTGTCTAAAATTAACCATCTATCCACGACTGACTTTGTTGTCAACTCCAGTCAATTTTTAAACCTTTGTAGTTAGGGGTAGAGATTATTTTTCAAACTTTAAACTTATTTTAAGCACAGCATACAACACAGGCTTCCAAAACAGNTAGTTAGGGGTAGAGATTATTTTTCAAACTTTAAACTTATTTTAAGCACAGCATACAACACAGGCTTCCAAAACAGAATGAGATGTGTCATGCTGCAGTATTGTATTTTGAAATCTGCTCACTTCAACATTCAATGGTTTCACACTAATATTGCAAAAATTTTTTTAAGAATGATCTAGTCACCATTCTCTAAACTATGCTGCATTATTTGAAATGTCACAGTGTTCAAAAAATTTCAATTTGTTCCTTTGTAGAGATATCACTCAAACCAAACATTCACCTGTCTACTCCGTTAATAAAATAATTAACTGCAGCTGCTTTGCTGTTACAGAACACTTCCGAAATCAAATTTCGAACACATTCTCACCTCTAACTAAATGTATCATTATGTATGATAAACAGTACAGTAAGAATTAGCATATAAAAGTAATTGTGTTTGAAATAATTTCTGGATGGCAGGTAGGTAGCGCTTGGCATCTTTTTCACAGTGGGGTCAAAAGAAACAAAACAGAACAAAGTGCCTGGATAAATAGAAACGGCGAAGGAACTGGCAATAACCCAGCATTTTCCTGGAGCAATTACGAAAAAAAATTTAAAAAAATCAAATTCATAATGGTTGAACTGGAAATTGACTCTTGAGTCCTTCCAAATGAGAGTCCAGTGAGTTATTACTCTCTCATCTCTTACAGTAACAATATTTAGAGTACACAGTGGACAGAAAGTATGAAGTATGCAAGTGTCTTTAAATGAGAAACAATCAATAGCTACAAATGTACTATAGCCAAAAGTTAATACTAGTTAAACTTTTAAAGTACAGTCATTTGGGGTAACTATACCTGCCAGTGCAACCTTATACCACCTGACTAATTTAATTTCAGATGAAAGCTAGAAGAATTCCTGCAAATTAGTACGTTGTTTGTACATAAAATTTGTAACGTTGGACGTGCCTGTTACAGCGGCTATAAGTTTGCCGACTTTCACTCGACTAGCTCAGAAGGGGGACACAAGACTCTGTACAACGGACGCCAATTATTTAAGAAATAAGTTCAAGTTCCAGAGTATTTGTTATATACTTTTATTTACTATTGAAGTTACACATTTCACAGCCAAAATTCATAATATGCAGAGTACGAAACGTGCACAGATAACTAGATATGGGCAGAACTGAGCCACAGTCGTTTACTTAATTATAATGTTCTGAAAAACCGGCGGAGAAATAAAATAGCAAAGTCTAGTTGCCAATGTGGGGGTTCTCGTCACGCCCGACGCGGCCTAGGTGAGCATTGTATGACGACTGCTCGATATCAACTGACCTCCAGCCCTCAAGGGCGACTGACCTGAAGTGACTGCTGTCTGACCTGAAGTGACTTGAAGGGCGACAGGCACACGCGTCTTTGTGCTGCCTCTCACCCCCCTCTCCTGAGATAAGGGCCTGGTCACGCACGCTTTCCACACGTTATCGACACTGCTCCGCACGTTATCGAAACTGCGCCGTAGGAACAAACTGTCGACGCCCATCGCCCATGACCGAGTCCTTTCCTAATTCCCTTCAAAAGTTGTGGTGTTTCATATCTGAAAGTATCTAAATAATGCTGAAAACTACAATGTTCAAACCGAAACGGCAAACGTAGACCCGATAAACAAACTATCACGGTAAAACAAACCACCACGGCTTTTAATTTCAAATCCGATAAAAATATTACGAAGCTTAGCAAAGCTTAAGAAAAACAAACGAAATTGAAACACGTGTCCCGAAAATTAAGAATACTGGGTCATTACAAATTGTTAACCTTCAAGTATACATTACAAAGGAGACTGTAAAGTGTTTGTTTTACATGAAAAAGTGTGGTTCAACGTTAACCTTAATGTATAAAGTTACCTCAAATGACTGTAACACATTAAGTATACAAACTGATATTTTAAATGTGCAACTTACGTGTGATGACTTATTCATCAAAGACGGCATANGGTTCAACGTTAACCTTAATGTATAAAGTTACCTCAAATGACTAACACATTAAGTATACAAACTGATATTTTAAATGTGCAACTTACGTGTGATGACTTATTCATCAAAGACGGCATAGTGAACATCATGAAAATGTGTTTGCGCAGAGCAAAGACAAATACTTCTTGGAGAGCGCAGACAAAGTGAGCTACTTCTTCGAGGCCAGTGCTCTCGGTGAAGACGGGGAGCTGCAGGTGCCACCAGAGGTCTCCCTCAACAAGGTTGGCCATGCACTGCACATGCTTCACCCAACATTCAGGAAGCTCACCTTCAGTGACAAGGTGAAGGAGACGTGCTTCCAGCTGGGCTTCGAGCATTCCGTGATTGTCCAGAGCATGTACATCTTCAAGAACCCTGGCACCGGCAGTGAAGGTACAGCTACTATATTTTTGCTGGTAATAATGTTCACTCCCTGTTATCCTCGGTGGTTAACTAGGACCTTAACTTCACAACTGAGGGAATGAGCAAGTACGCCATTTGCCTGCAATGGAAATGTAAAACCATTAACAGGGCCGGCCATATGCCAGAAACCAAACCCATTAGTGGTAATCATTGTGCTGCAATGGCTTCTGGGTTTTCTCCAATGCTTCCTGGGTCTCAGTTTCCTGTCATTCTGGCTCTGCCTGTCTGCTCGTAATGGAGCACCAGTCAAACTCTCCACAGTCCAATGTTTTCCTTGCAGCTTACAATCAGTCTCTCAAAGGCTGTACTGGGGTCGTCCTCTGCCCAGCATCTCCACATCTTCCCACTACTGATATCTGCAGTGGTAGTGGTAGTGTTTGGGGGCATACATCGCTGACCACAGGAAGTGTTAGGAAGTAACGAAGCTACCTATCGCAGTCTAACGCACGTGCACTACAAGTGGGGCATTCAGCCAACTCCTGTAACAGCCTGTCACTCGGTTCAGCTAGATCTACCCACAAAATAAACAGTCCAGATTCCTATTATCCACCTATATAAATATATATATATATATATATTTAAAACATTGTATGGCACTGAAACAATAAATTAATTTCATACATAAGTCAACCTGTGTACAACAGTGTCTGTCACTTTATTATGTTGTTTACTAACCATGAATAGGGTTATCACACCACGAGGGTAAATCAAGATCCCTCGATGCTTTCCACAAAATTGCTTTACGACTGCCAGCCTGTGGCTGAGCCAGAGAAAAGTGTCTCAAGAGTCCATCATCACTTGCAGAACACACTCCATAGACAATACTAGGGACCAGGTGACTCCAGTACACTGGTTCTCTTATGTTCCTTGACATTCACACTATTCTGTCCAGGGTTTGCCAGCGCCATGATCACCAATTGGGCCTGTAAAGCATGCCTTCTTTTTTTTTTTTTGTGTAAATCTGGGAAGGGGGAATGCTGCAACTGTGAACAAGTTTGGGGGGGGGAGGGGGGAGGGTGTTAAGATGGCAAGGCGAGAAGGCTATCTTGCGGAATGAATATTTTCAACACTGGTATTCATCTTTGCAGTGGAGGCAACATTAGCATCCAAATAGCCAACAGTTGAGTGACTTTTCTGCTGCTGCTTTGTAATAGCAAAGATAGTCAGGGTCATGGTGTAGAAATTGTATGCAAAAGCAGCAGATTCTATTCATTCTAGATGCTGCAATCGGAAGGTGGGAATAGGGGTGGTCAGGTTGGAATCTGAAATGGTCAGGTGGGGTATCACACTTTTCAGGAAAGGAAACAGAACGTGGGGTTTGGCTACACACTAAAAGAGGCAGTGTCCTGCTAGTTTATTTCTGCTGATCATAAACCAAAATGTCCTTATTTGTGTTGAAAATGTGATATGGTGCCAGTCCAGTTGCAAAAAAGGTGCAAGTTTAAGAGGCTACTCAAGTAAGTGGCTACCGAGTGCATGTGAGAGGTTCAAGCAAAGGTTCATCTGCACGAGGAACACACAACCTGAACTAATTAATAAAAATAACAATTAGGGTCTATTTAGTTAAATTTTTTCTGTACTATATATAAGAAAAATGTCAAAACCTTTGAACTTTCCTAATAAAATAAAAAGTGAAGCAAAGTAACTCATTTGAAACCAACTCAAATCAACAAAATTATCTCTTTGATGCAAACGTGAACAAACTGAGCTTTGCTGTAAAAACCAACCTCTGGGGTTGTATTATACTGAAGTTTTCCCATTTGTAAGGTTTATTGTAGGCATACAAGCTGCAAAAACTTTTTCTATGTTGTAATGTTGGGCGCTACAGTTATAAAGCCGACTATAAGTTTGCAGACTTGCACTCGACTAGCTCAGAGGTGGAACACGAGACTCCGTAAAACAGCCGCCAATTACACATGAAATAAAGTCAAGTTCCAGAGTATTTGTTATATACTTTCATTTATTATTGAAGTGACACATTTCACAGCCGAAGGAAGCTCATAATATGCAGAGTACGAAACGTGCACAGATAAATAAGACACGTGCAGAATAGAGCCACAGTCGTTTACGGACTATCACATTTATAAAAAAGTTGCCCGATGAAATAAGAAATTCGGCGACTTCCCACACCGGCGGAGAAATAATATAGCAAAGTCTAGTTGCCGATGTGGGGGTTAAGCGTCACGCCCGACGCGGCCTAGGCGAGCATTGTACGACGACTGCTCGATATCAACTGACTTCGCCGCCGACTGACCTGAAGTGACTTGAAGGGCGACAGCACACGAGTCATTGTGTGCTGCCTATCACCCCCCTCTCCCCAGATGCCTAGCGTGGACTGCCACGCACGCTCTTCACACGTTATCAAAACTGACACGTTATCGAAACTGCGTTGTACAAAACTTGTTGACGCATTCTGGAAAAAAGCTAAATAATGCTGACACTTAACAAAAAACTGAAAACTACGATGTTCGAAACGAAACGACAACTGGACTCCTGATAAACGTAAAACAGCAAACGTATGCCCGATAAACGTACTATCACGGTAAAACAAACCACCACTGCTTTTAACTTCAAACCCGATAAAAATATTACGAAGCTTAGCAAAGCTTAAGAAAAACTAACGAAATTGAAACACGTGTCCCGAAAAATTAAGAATACTGCGTCACTACAATGTAACAATATCTTTCCTTCACTTACCATCGTTCTGTTTGAAATCAAATACTCTACATGCCGATAAAGGACACTAGGTAAACACACTGGAAACCATTTTCAGTAGCACCCATTGCATGATTTCTTTAAAAGCACATCTGTTGTGAATATACGCTTGCACTTCAAGACAAAGAGTTTCCAGACATTATAGGTAATTACTAATGATCAGGCAAATGAGCAGCCATAAGGAACAGACACTGCAATGTCACCAAACAAACCATGCAAGGCAGTGCTAGTGAAGGTAGTTCCAAGCTTTGATATGCTAAGTAGGCAATGTGTCCAGCATTGGTACAGAAGCTACATGGATAGCATCTTAAAACAAAGTGTGTACACAAACTGTCTTGAAATCTTAATACTTAATACTGAACATGTATTAAATAATATTACATCTGCTGAGGATTTGAAATATGTACTCGTAAAGTGAAAAGTACTTTAAACAGAGATTTTACTGTATTCTGTTACAAATGAAACATTTTCCTCCATTTGTAAACAATCAAGTAAGCTCAATACTGTATTTCATTCACTTTCAAAAGTTTTTTGTTTGCCAAGGCTAGAAACCAGTGATCTCTAAACATTGATTCCAGTTTCTCCTCACCAAGATGCAACGTTCCTCCACACTGAGCCGGTGTGCGTGGTGGGCTTCTGGATAGCACTGGAAGACGCGACAGCGGAGAACGGCTGCCTATGGATTGCACCTGGGTCGCATCGCAGTGGAGTGCACAGGCGATTTGTGCGCAACCCTGAGCCCACTGCCTCCGAGCTACTTATATTTACGGCACCACTGCCCGTCTACCCAACATCGAATTTTCAACCTGTGCCAGTTCGGAAAGGTACAGTGCCTGGGTCCAACCCTAGATAATTGTGTTTGTGCACATCCATACAAGGCACTGAGAACTATGATGGCATCACCTCCAGATATAACTCCCAATAAATAAAGAGTTCAACTTTGCCTCAAATTTGGAAGTGTTTGTAAAGACTATAAAACAACTTTACATATAATTTAAATTACATTGTGTCCCAATATTTTCTGCTATTCTAGATACCATAACACTGCTTCAAATAAAGCTGTGGTTATTAAAAAAAAAGCAAAGCCTATCATATATAATTTCTTTGCTTCTGTATGATTCTCCCATTTTCAACATCTATAATTTCTTTTTTAAACCAATGTCATAAATTCTCGAAAATGCCAAAATATAATTTACAAGGTACTCTGGTTCTCAATGTCTAGTGTAGATTACTCACTATAAACTCAAACTTTCCAAAGTCAACTTTGATGGCATGTAGTTAACCACAATATTAGTTCTTAAATTTATGTCGTGCATTAATATAAATTAACAATAACTAAATCTGGGATTTTTATACCCACAAATATGGTATTTTCCATTGCTTAATCTCATGTTGCAGGAACGTGCATATTACTGCACGGACTTGTAGTGCATCGCAGCGACCCAAACAAGTCTTCACAGTCCAGGCATGCTTACACTTTCCATGTTATTGATCAGAAGAACTGCACGTACTCTGCCGAGAACTGGCTGCAGCTGAAATCTGGATATAACTTTCCTGCCCTTTACAAAAATTGAGAAAAAGGAAGCAAACACGGTGAAAAGTATTAGACACTTCACCTTGTTGAGCCTCTTTCATACCGGCACCATGTGGCGAAGGGAAGATTTTAAAACTGACTGCATACATTGGTGTGGTATGGCATATACCACTTCAAATATTTGTAACATGATTTTAATTCCTAATTATTTTAGGAATAATATACTTCTTATTGCCAAATACCAATAACTGGACAAAGTTTGTACATTTTTTCTAATGTGTGTGAATCTTAATGTAGAAGTGATATGCCAAAGTTTTTGCAAATTGAACATTTGTTATGTTTTCCATACTTAAGAAAGCACAAAAAAAAAAAAAAGATTATTTTAATGCTTACATATGACTAAAAATAATTGCAATTTCTGCAAGTAATGTACATTAAAGGTACTTATTTTTTCAATATATCATATATCTCTAAAGCAATACTATGGGTCATTCACAAATGATTAGTTCCAAATAAACTAATCGCTGAGTGAACAAAATTATTTTATTTGTTCGCTACAAAAGTAATATATTCTTTTGAGTCACTGATTCAGAAGCAGAACACGAGCCTAAAACCTGTTAAAGGTGGGGAGGATACAAGAATCAGAAAGTCAGATTTGTTCCTAAAAGAACAGTGTCTCAAGAATCATTAAAGCTCATTCAAAATTTGGAGAGAGGGGGAAGGTTGTTTTCGAAACAAGCATCCTGTTACTACTATCTCTCTTTGTAGATACCACCTGGATGTTGAAACTTAATACTTGACAATTTTGGGTAGCGGTATAGAATTTCGCAATTCACATACACAAAGTCTTCCCAACCCAAAAATTAAATGTCCTTTAGCAATCCTACTAACTAGAAGAGAGAGTCATGATTAAGTACACTGGCAGTACATGAGAAGGAAAAGAACAATTATTTTGAATGAATTGTCTCGCTGAACTGATCCAAACAAATCTATTCATCTATCTGAATTGGTCTGCCCATCACTAAAATGGTTCAAGTTACATAAACTGATAATTTTCACATACCATAAAACCACCACTTTAGATTAAAAATACACTGATTTACTGCACCATTCACACACCTGGTTTAGCAGTCTTCTAAATAGACCAAGTCTCAAAATTAAGGGCATGGTTGACAGATGAAAATTAATCATTATTTCCAATATCATCCTACTATTATTTTGAGCAACAACCTCAAAATTAACTGCATGGCGACTCTGCTCGGCCATCCATTTGTAAGTGTGTGTTTGTAGGGGAATTATGTATTGCTTAGGTCCTTGGTATACGCTTCGCCTTGCAAGTGGGGAAACATTGTGGCACCACGCATACCCCTCCCCCAAGTTTTGCAGTCCCTTCACGACTGTCCAGCACACAGCGAGTCTTTCTCGGGGAGTAGCTGTGCAATGTTTCGCATATGCAGCTCCAACAGCATTGTAAACAACATACTACACATCTGACTCACAAAGCCATACAAAATGCTGGTTTTCTCACTTGTTTCGCTTCAACAACGCACGGGATCAACCATTTCGGGCAGTAGGCATTTTTTTATAGAAACGCACAAGTTTAGGTAACGTCTCAGTTTTCCACAAGTGTTCATGTCTTCCGATTTTTAAATGTCATTACTAAAATAAATGTCAATACAACATACACATACCCTTTTGCATTATATTTAGGGTTCGCTGGATTTGATCAACATATCTATGTGTGCTTTTCAGTTGGAGTGTTTTACTGGCAGTCTCTTGAAGAAATAAACCTTTTTTTTTGTTTTTCTGCTTCATGAGGTCCAGAAGATACAGCTTAAGGAACACATTTGACTTATACTGTAGCATTGCTGAAACAATTCCATCTGGACTAGCTCCCAAGTAGAACCATATTCCAAATGTAGGCATGTACAACAGTAGTCATTTCTCCACAATGAAACCTATCTGCTGTTCGAAACATTGTATGACAACATGTTCATTGTGGCGATCATATTCTGTAGCTCTGGTAATTACGAAGTGTGCATATAGATGTTGTTTAACGAGATTCCAGCGCGACGTCAATTATTTTCTGACACATACTGTACCAAAATTAGTGGCAGTCAAATGCAGACAACTCAGTTCAAGCCAGTCTGCCTGTTCATTAGTCTGATGCACTACTTTCTCCTGCAGCTGAATGGTCAGCCGAAGCAATTTAACACATTCTTCACATTTCCTCCAAGTTGTGCGGCTGAAACATTATTTTGATCACCAGTAACTCATTCACAGCTTGGCCCATAATCACCGTATGCATGGGCACATACAAATTTCAGCTGTGTTGTCTGTTTTGTTTTCAGAGTTTTGGAGCTTTTGCACTAGCCTACCAAAAAGACTATGGATGTGGTATATAATCCAGATCCCAGCAAGATCCCCAGTATCTTGTGTGGGAATGTATAAATGCTTTTCTTGCACTCCTGTGTATGCATACAAAAATGCACATGTGCGCACACACACAAAATATTAAAGTTTTTTTGTAAAGAAAATATTTAAACAACAAATTTTTATTCAAACAATCCCTTCAACTAACAAAAGCATTTATGGTCCACATTTTTTTTAAGCAGTAACCTTAATAATGCATTAACACAACACAAGTAAGTACTTTATTATTTTTATTACTTTGCTGCTTTTTTTTTCAGAGAAATGGCCTACATCAACCTACCTTATGTACTAATGTGACAATCTCTAACACTGATGGCTTACAAGGATTTGCACCTGGAACAACTTACACTAAAACAAAGCCCCTTCCAAATTATATAATAACTGTATTTTATGCAACGAGTGGTGTGATTTTAAAGGGTTAAGCAACAATAAACTAAAGTATAAACAGAATACATTGTAAAAAGCATTTTATTAGATAGTACATGTTACCCAAGTGACATGTAAAAAAAACCATGCACTTGTACCAGAGAAATGGTCACAGTTACATTTTAAAATACAATAAATACACCTCTTACACCAAATTTTTTCTGACTTCATTGACACTTGGTCCTTTCCTATACATCACATATGGTGGAACATTTTACAAAATTAACCAATTGTTTACTTACACACTAAAAAAAAATTACAGTTATGATCATAACATATAGAAAATCCTAAAATGATTAATTTTGAAATTCTTGAATCAACTAACTTCCATGCTTTTTTTTTTTTCAACTTGCTTAATGCAACCTGTTTCAGCAGAATGAAATGTGCATACTTTGATCATTAAAACATCTAAATCCAAACAGAGGTATTGAAACATCAATTGAAAAATGAACAGTTGTGCAGCAGTGCCGTTATTTGTGCAACTGCAAAAAATTATAAGATTAACAAATGACTTCTCCGTAGGATTTGTCACGTATAAACTGTTCCCAGAGTGTGTGTATTTTTGTTAAAACCACAAAATAAAATTGAAAAGATGTCAATTTTAAAATAACATTTGCAAAAAAATTATTGATCACCATGAACGAATTGCACGAGCACAACAAAGGTCGCCACACAGCATCATCGTAGTCTGACACGCCCAATTTGCATTTAACGCTGTTTGCTTGTGCGGACGTGCAGCCACAGAGCTAAGTCCAGTAACACGCAGCATGCCCCAACAGCGCATTCGATAAGCCTTTGCCCAGCTGAATGAGCCTTGAGAGGGGCTGCACCATCGGCCTCCGAGAAGCAAGTTGGGTGTTTCAGCGCATTGCTTGCCACTTGAACTGTTCTGCCTACACAGAGTGTCTGTATCGAACGCAGTGGGAACAGGAGAGTACACATACCCATCGAAAAAGGTTCGGGTCGACTCCAGTGGACCACCAGCAGGGAGGATAGTTTTATTGTGCGACAGGCGATGGTGTGCACTGCTGCACACCATCCAGGGACATGTCACGACAGCTGGGGATGTGTGTGCCAACCAAAACTACATTCAGGCAGCTAGCAGAGCGGGATCTGTCGTCGCGGTGCCCAAATGACTTCTTACATTATGACCCGAGCATCGCGAGCACGCGTGACCAACATGACCACTGAGTTTGAGTATGGAAACATCCTGGCCAGCACCCTGATCCACGCTTCATTATAGAGCAGGTGTCTTTGGGCGAGATGCCATTTCCTATGATGGCATGGCGATACGTCCACAAAATTCTGTCTCGCCCACCAAGAGTGTTTGGAACCAGATTGGACAACAACTTTGGCAGATTTAAAGTCAGTTGTGGCAGCATCTTCCTCAGGAGACCATCCGAAGTCTGTATACCTCCATGCCTGACCATATAACCACTTGTCTCTATGCTGCAGGTGGTTCAACACCATAAGTGCATCCTGGAAGTGTTTCTCTCTTACAATAAGTGCTAGGTGTGGTACAATATTTTGGTGTATTCTTCTGTATATATATACTACTATGTCCTGTGTCGGTACCCACTTATGAGCCCCTGTGATGGCACCTTCAGGGTGATCAGTATTTTTTGCAAATGAGTGTATATGTATGTAGGCAAACATGGATGCACCTGATTATAAGAGGTTTTAAAATAATTTGATGGGGATGGTAAAAGGTGTAAGGAGGAAGGGGAGGTAAAAACTAAGTTAATTTGTTGATTATTTCTCGTATTATATTACTATTTCAAGTCTAAAGGAATTCATATTACCACTCTGAATAATTATGCCACCAATATGGACTTTGCAGTTTGTAGCATAAAAAAAAATTAACAAGATGATAAAAAAATATTTCCAAATGCTGCAGATTGACTGTTATAATTGTTCTTTTTAAAAACACAAATATAAAAAAAAATTAATTATTTTTTTATATGAAAGATAGATAATAAGACAACTGTGTTAGAAACTGTTAAAGTTATTATCAACTACGTAAATTCGACTCTCCTGCATCATACGCAGGAAATAACAAGCAAGTGATGTGAACAACACACACTGATATGTATAACTTTTTGAAAGAAAACTGTTTTTGCATTATCATGCTCTTCTTTTAAAAACTATTTTCTTTTAAAAAGTTAAAATATATATATATATTTATTGTACAAAGTTAAATATATATATATCTCTCTCTCTCTCTCTGTGTGTTGTTTGCACCACTGCTTGTTCTTTCCTGTGTTTGATACAGAAGTCTAAATTACATAGATGATAATAACTTTAAAACAGTTTCAAACAGAATTGACTGATTATCTATTTTTCACATCAAAATGCTACCACAGCAGAACTCCTATAGCGAACAACAAAAACTTCACTGACTTTAGTTGCTGTTAAAATCCAGTCTATGTAATAAGTTTTTGTTATTAAATTCTTTAATATTATTATCGGTTAGAATACAAAAGTAGATGTGTAGAACCATTCACAATTATATGTATACTTTTTTTTTTTTTTTTTTATTCTTTATTGTCATCTTTGGCAACATGGCAGAAAATGTTATTCGGTTAACACAATAAAATTTTGTATTATTTAAAAAAAAACTTTTATTATTATTTTATGTACAAATTCTGGTGAAAACTTAGAAAATTTTTGATGGTTATGGACTGAATCCAGTTGAGTTCAATGTATAGTGTTTTAATATATTTATGTGTATTTTTGAAGGTGAAACTGGATAATACAAGCACTTCCAAGATCATTTATAGGGACCTTCAATTCAAAGCAGCATAGGGACGTGCATACCACCCGAGTCTTTATTATGCCATACAGTGACAGAATCAGTGTTCCGAGTCCACAATGACACGTTAACAATGAAACGACTGCACACTAATTTAGAGCCATAAATATAGATGGATAGAGCCATAAATATAGATGCACTTGCCAAGGTATCCCTTACAACTGTCTCGGTTCCAGAATCTGCCAACATTCAAAGTACCTCTAGCCAGCCGCTTCCTTGAAGCTGTAAGTCAATAATAAAAGAATAATATAATTCTTTAAATATTTATTATTAAAAATTTAATATCTAAAGCTATGTTTTGTAAGTAACTAGTAGCACTGATTGTCAACTATTTGGATGTTCCCTTAATGTGTTCAGGATAAATCTTAATAGTATGTATGAATTCGGGGGGGGGGG
>NQII01000455.1:258826-311091 GCA_002778355.1 Clitarchus hookeri | reverse complement strand
TTTTTTTTTTAATGTTCGAAACATCCTAGATTGTATTTTCTGCAGCTGTAATCATCTCTTGTGCTGTGCTTTTGTAAGTACACAATTTTTTTATACTGCCCCATTATCAGATCTCCTGTAAAATGGCAATGTTAAACTATGCAATAAGATGTAATGCTGGACTTTACAGCATATCTCTGTCCATCTCTCGACAACAAGGCAGTTCAGAGTTACCAAGCTTTGTGTTCATTTTTAAATAAAGATTCCACTGCACCTCAATTTGTACAGGTCATTTGGTCATCTTGTATAAAAAAAATGTTTGCTAAATAACTTGCAAATATTAAATACGGTACATTAAATTATGCATCAGAATAATGAAACACATTTTTTCTGCCTGTTGCTGAATAACACAAATTTTTTTTAAAAATTGCCTTTATTTTTGCACAAGAAATTTATCTTTTGAAAAGAACCCAACGGAACAAGAGAATATTGGATGTACTCACCAACCTGAATTACTCTGAGACTTTCATTTGGCTGTCAACAGATGCTTCCTCCGGTGATTTTTGCTATTTTTTTCCCCTACTTAGGCCACACACAGCTTGCAGTTACTTGGGTGAGCTAGACATGAGTAACAAATCAAGACAGACTATAAATCTAGCACCAATACATTCCCTATATCCCAGGAAATGGTGACAACCAGAAAGTATTTTGTATACATTATTTGTGTACACTGA
This sequence comes from Clitarchus hookeri, assembly GCA_002778355.1. Classification (NCBI taxonomy): domain Eukaryota; kingdom Metazoa; phylum Arthropoda; class Insecta; order Phasmatodea; family Phasmatidae; genus Clitarchus; species Clitarchus hookeri. The sequence goes on along the minus strand of NQII01000455.1, from coordinate 310,378 downwards.
ACCTCTACACTGATGATAGAGATTTAAGTTTCCAATGGTTTCAAGCCTCTGTTTGGGCAGATGCTAACGATCACAATTAACCTAAATATCTGTACCATTTACTTTTTCACAGGCGAAAATTACAACTTTCTCTTTAACTCAGAATTCTAACAATACTTGTAAAAAAAAAATGATGTACCAACTTTGTATATGCAAGTCTTTTTAAAACAAATAAGGAATTGTTTACAGTAAGTGCTCACTTAACATTGAAGCCCTATTCTATCAAATCAACACATGGAATAAAATTGATCCTGGGATTTTTTCCCCATCACAAATCATAATATCTCAAATGAGGGTTTGAAAGTCCTGGAAAATATGTCAATCAAACAATTAACATCATACTTGGAAATTATAATTATTAAATGAATAACTTTACTATATATAGTATCTTGTTTTTCACAGTTGCCCCAAAATTTAAGATTAACTTTTATGCCTTTCAAAATATTACAATTAAAATTTTTTTTAACCAGACTGTAAATAAAGGAAGTCTATTAAAAATAACTACATTTTCTTTTGAAAATCCCCTCCCCCCACCTAAATCAAGTTGAAACACGTTCTGAAGCTGTAAAAATGCTCGGTTGCCTTAACAGAACGTACTGCATATTATGAATTAAACAAAACTTGGTAGAATCTCTTTTTACACTTTCCAACAGACTATCACAAAATTATGTAGCTCAAGATAAAATGCAAATGGAGTTAAAAAAGTCTAACTTGAAGACTTCATATTTGCAGTTAATGGTAATACAGAATAATAAATAATACAGAAAACTAAGTGTTTCTGAGCTAAAAACGTAAACATCAAATATCAGGTGTTATCTTGCAAAATAAGCACATAAATGTTTGTAATGATGCAAGGGAGAGTTTTTACTTTTGTTGGAATTTGTTAACAATAACAGGTCGCCTTTATTTCATTATATTTCTTCAATGAAATTAAAAATTTTATTTGGAACTAAACTACAAAAAAAAATTCTCAACTCTTTTTAAGAAATACTCTGGCCTGTGATCCTGCTGCACATCTGGAATCTTTTGTCCACTGTGTGAAGTCGAGAAGTACACTGTGATGGGATTCATTAATAAAACAGCAATAACCAAACATTGCAGAAAAAACTATTATATAATGATGTGACCCATTTTCAACAATTAATTGTGTGGATATAACAAAAATTTGTAGAATATGTAATAAACACATTAAAACGTACATATCAAAACTAAGAATTTACTAAAAAAAAAAAATATATTAATAAGGCATACATGCAAACATTTATGCCTTATTCATTTCTGATGGCATAAGTTGCAAGCAGTGAGACATTTACTTAAATTGTTGAGTGTAAAGTTAGGAAACTATTTATAGATTTAACAGATCCTGAAAGTCTACTGCAACAGTACAGGTGAAACAAACAGCTGTACAAATCCTAATGAAATTCTGTAGATGCACAAGGGCATTTGCAGACATTTAACTTAATCTTCCTGCATGCCTCTTCTTCAAAAGTGTGGATACTCCCTTGCGTGTGTGCACGCGCAGGCGCACACACACACACACACACGTGTCCGCAGACTTGCTACATCAAGTGTGGGTACTACAGTGTACTGTCGATCATAAAAATATCGCACACTGTGGTTAAAAAAAAGGAGAAAATGTAATCTGTATTGACAACTACTGTAATTTTTCACATAAAGTAATGAACACTGATGAAATATGAACAGTAAAATTCCAATGAAACGTACTCCACATTAACGTATCTTTCATTTTNAAGTAATGAACACTGATGAAATATGAACAGTAAAATTCCAATGAAACGTACTCCACATTAACGTATCTTTCATTTTAGCGTACAATTTTCAATTCCCGCCCAAATACCCAATGTAAACTATGTAAAAATATTTCACTACAACAAACAAAATTTAAATCAACTTTCAGTACAATCAAGATTATTTTTCTCCATGGCTTCAAAAAATGGTATTAATTAAATGTCCATACACGAGCTTTACATAAAGCTATTGATTTCTTTTCAACTTAAATTGGGTTTCATTTACCAATACGACACACAAAAAGTGCCTACTGCCATATAACGTCGTATAGACTGCAAGCATTTGATTCTTGCTGTTGACTCGCAACACCTTCCGACATCTATCCACTCGTATTTGGACGGCTTTTAACAACGAGGTCTTGATAGGCCGATGAAGGTGAAATGAGGTGAGAACGGAGCAGCACCAGAATGCAAGGGCGGGGGAAATGGGAGATCCCCAAGGAAACCTGCTGACCAGCAGCATCGTCCGGCACAATTTTCAATCCACGAATGTCAACCTAGATTAATGGTGTTGACATGCAGTACCATCTTGAAGTCTTTCATAAATCAAAATGTGAATATACAAATGAGTAGCCGTATACATGTGATGTGGTACCACATCTCATAACGGACAGTAAACCCCCTTAAGAAAATGAGTTGTAAAATGCTAACCTCATAAAAATTTTTAATGATCAATTATATTTCTAACCCCTAAAAAAATATCTTAAATTGCATATCAAAGAGCATTTGCCCCCCCAGTGAAGACCATGTTTAAACATCTTCCGCATAAAACCAGAATTATTTTTGTATTAAACATTAATTTAAATCGATATGCTAGAAGTGTAACCAAACATGTTCAACATCGTCAAGAGGCACCTTTCACTGAGTGCAACGTCCATTTTAAAATGCTTCTTGCAGGAAATATAAAAATGATTTGTTACTGGAATGTTTATTTATTTCAAAGGAAACTTCACAATTAAGTAGGCAGTGTGCATTTGCAAACCACACATTACTTTATGTAAGCAGGATGTAATTTGTGCATTTTCATATATTAGAGTGTACCATTTAATCCTGGCTTTTTAAAAAATATTTGTGAACTTTGAATGAATAGTGCAATGGGAGTGAATGACTAGATGGAGATTTTTGGACATTCGCCATCGCAATGCAGATGTCTGTCATGGAAAAACAAGACTGAACACAAAAAAAAAAAAGTATTTTTTCTCCCCAAAAATCTTTATCTAGTAAAAAATATTTCTTTGTAATTACATTTTCTTATACTGAAATTACTAATTCTGTCATAATTTCACGGATCCTACATTGTAAAAGTTTAAAAATAAGACTTTCAGTGTATAAAGTACTTTCATTGCCAAGCAAAAAAGTTGAGGCTTTATGGATGTATAACCAGATTTTATTGTATTTTGCATTTGTAAACAGGTGTTGGCCAAGATTTATTTCCATAAAATGCTAGAATGGCAGTAATTTTNATTATTGTATTTTGCATTTGTAAACAGGTGTTGGCCAAGATTTATTTCCATAAAATGCTAGAATGGCAGTAATTTTACATAATAAACTTTCTTGGCCACTTCCTCTAAGAGTTATTTCACGGATACAAGTAATCACATGTGCAAAAATGCCATCAGCCGTCAACTTTATTTACTATGATGCCTGGCTGTGTGTTATGTGAACATGTGTTGATGGAAGTTTGAATGTGTGTTATCAGAATTAACTACTGAACAGATTTAGAATCTTACAAAAATAACACACCTTTGGATAGAATTTGGGAGTTCAACTTTCAAGTAATCTTGCCTAGTACAATTATTATTTGGAACCCTGTCTACCCACACAAAAATTGCACTATCAAAGTAGTAGGTAAAAACCTACTTACTTGAAAATGATTGTAATGAACAACTGATGAATCCTTTACAAAGACAAATTATAGGGTTCCTATCTTCAAACACTTTCAATATATTTTTTTTCCCCCCTTCAGAAATGAGTCTCACAGTTAACTGGAATCAGATGGAAACCCACAACAAGCCCAAAGGCAAATCATAGTGGCCATACAGCAAATACAAAACCATTTTAAAAATTCTGTTACTAACACTATTTAAAAAAATCATTTTATGTTGCAATTAAGCACACAATTAGACAAAGACGAAGTAGTTATGGTGGTCAGTACTAAAAAGTGAAGAGGAAACATCTAAAATACTTAATTGTACTTCCAGAATACAGTTTATGTTACTTGAACTTGGGCATGTACAATGCAATGCAATGCTAAGTGAGAAATTACTGCTTAATACTTCCAAGGCTTGAAAAGAGTAACATATGTCAAAAACAGAAGTATGCTTTCAACCCACACAACTATTCCTTCAACACATTTCAATACTTCAAAAAATTCAGAGTAATTATTCAATCCGACTTCACACAGGTATCAAGAACTTTTAAACACTTTTTGTAGCAAAAAAGAATCACTGCCACAAAGAGTATGGATATTATTATTCACAGCTCATACAAAACAAGAAATATAATCATAAAGTTACATAGTTTGGCATTCCTACATACCAACACTGGAATATCCTTATACATTAATTTGTGCATTACTCAGTTTTTAAAAACACTCTCTCAAAAAAATGAACCAATCCATTCCATAATAAAAAGGATATAATGACAATATGCATACATGCAGTGTAAACAACGTGCACACACACTGTGTGTTACACCAATTACTGCTTACATTAGTACAACAGATATCAATATGATATCCACCAGCCAACTCGAGTGGCTGTCCACCACACAAACAACTGCCATCTCACATACAAGCAGACAAAACAAACAACATATAGACACGACTTTTAAATAATTATAAATATAGCACAGCCAGTATATATATTTAAAAAAAAAAATAAACAATTACAGCAAAGCACACTTACAACAAAATTATATTACTCTCCGAGAAGTAAATAAAACATCTGTTCAAGTACAAATAACTNCAGCAAAGCACACTTACAACAAAATTATATTACTCTCCGAGAAGTAAATAAAACATCTGTTCAAGTACAAATAACTCAAACATAACGATACTGAAAATACTTTTTCTAAACCATCTACAGTATCGTACTCTGATCACAAAACACAATACACTAGCATTATTGAAGATACTGTAATTGAGACCAGCTTTGTGTTAGCAAAAATTCAACTTGGGCATACGGTTTAATGGCCAAATTTACACATCCTTTTCTTAAGGGATACTATTGTTACAAGGTGCCAGAGGGGCGTATGCGACGTCGTGAGGGATGGAGTTCTATTAAGAAAAAAATAACTAAATTTGATTTTTTATTTATTCACACGGCTATTATTTACAACATTAAACTATCTGACTGCACCATTACACTTGTTATTCTCAGTGAGCGCAATATTTAATGGTGCCACCACTCGCCACCTGATGAAGCTTGCCCAGCCAGTGAAATGTCACACGACCGCGCATCTGCACGGAATGTGTGTTCGTCCGACTTTTGTTTGAGTGTGTCTATCCTCGAGTACTGCCCTGTGAATACTTGTGAATTTTGTCTACTTTTAATAATGTAATCAGTAACCCAACTGCCTATTCCTACCATATCTCATGAAGTATTAATTGATGATGACATATCAGAANCAGCAAAGCACACTTACAACAAAATTATATTACTCTCCGAGAAGTAAATAAAACATCTGTTCAAGTACAAATAACTACACTTTGGTTAACGCAGACCTAATTACAAAATCAACTCAAACATAACGATACTGAAAATACTTTTTCTAAACCATCTACAGTATCGTACTCTGATCACAAAACACAATACACTAGCATTATTGAAGATACTGTAATTGAGACCAGCTTTGTGTTAGCAAAAATTCAACTTGGGCATACGGTTTAATGGCCATTAGGTGAATTCTGAGAAAAACAAATACGTTAAATCAAGGATGATAAAATGTTGCAACTGTGATACCACTGCAACTATAAACTTCATTCTGTTTAAGAAAATTTTAAACTTTACAGTGGGGTAGTCTACAAGCATTTTATAAATGGATTGTCAATTACAATTCTGGTATGTTACTGTTGCATTGCACTTTTTCATTCAAACTCTTCTAAAATTCCAGAATACACATGCAGTGCAGGAGAATGGAGGGTGTGTCGGCCTTTGGGCCATAAAACTTGACTTTGAAGAACTGTGTTGAAAACCCATCATAAACTATATTAAAAATATGTTCATCGGAAGGCTCTGCAACATCAGATGGCATGTGAAAATACAACAAGGTTAAATTGCTTTCTTCAAAAGGACTTGAGGAAGAGCACTTTTACTACAAAATTAATACTAACCCTGATAGTGTTAACACATTGTGAACACAGCTTAAATTGAATCAATTAATTCAGCACTACGCTAACTTGTCTCAAATGTATCCAGCATTTGTTAATATCATTTATGCGCTGTTTCACCCAAACTTGCAAGTTTCCTGCTAATTTGTTCAAAAGGTCCTAAACCAGCACCATCAGGCTGTACAACAAAGCCAATCAAAATTACCACATCAATTTATAAAATCTGTACACTTGCAGCATTGAGTAGGGGCATTTGAAGAAAGTTACAACATCCTAATACCCATTCACCACTGGCCTAATCTTTAATTCAAAAATTCTTACTTGGGAGTATTTTACTTTCTTGTCTATCCTGAACATAATAGAAGAATTCTCGTCACACGCATGGTAGATTGAGGGGGAGGAAGATTGAAACTTTAATAATGCATGGATATGTTCAAAACGACGTAAATTTACAAAAGGTTTTAAACATGCCAGATGACAACTCTGTGTGGGGGAGATCACTTCACGGCCAACGTAGGCATGGATTAACGTACACGTACATGCACTTGTGCGTGCACGTGGACACACACATATATATTACACAGTGCTGCAGTCCCTCATCAATTCCCAGATACTACACAGTATGAGGCCTTCCTCCTCTGGTTCAACTGCTTCCTCTGATCATCATGTAATTACAAATGAACATCAATCGCCAAACAATCTTCTGCAAAACGTACTCCACACAGGAACGGATCCAGAAGGTAGGGCGTTACAGGGGACATGACCGCCCTTCAAAACGTTAAACTGTCCTGTCCTGTAATAAAGCTAAAATCAAATAATACCAAAATTGTTTGAAATACAGATTTCATTTGATTAATTAAATAGTTTCCAAAAATTACGACTTGACAATACCTCCTCATGCTATAAATTGAAACAATAGACCCGCACCATGGGAAAATGTTATCCCTTCTCCCAAACCGGAAGTCTGCATTTTCTCCTGGCGCTACAATGCTGAAGTACGCAGATGCTTCACTGTGTTTGAATCACAATATTAAAAGTACAAAGCAAGCAGTTCCACTAACAAAAAACAGAGTATCTCAAAGTAAGTCAGTCACTCTCCTTTATTTGACGTGCTGCTTTTGTAACAGCAAAACTGAATGGCTAGTTTCTCACACTGACTTTAGTACAGGGTTGCCACTAATATAATTGATTTCACTTTGCTGACTCTCCTTGGCCAAAATATAAAATGTCCCAAACTTTTCCACAAGCTGTTGGTAACAACAAATTAAGAAACATTTACGTACATTTTATGATAACTATTTAGCATTTTTATATTGTACATATTATAAATACAGTACAGCGGACGCTCTGTTTTTCAGGGGCCTGTCAAAAAATATCCATACATCCATAATTTCAGTAGATGATCTGACATCTATATCGATAAAATAAAACTTCTAACTTTATTAGACATTTGAGTAGAGGTGATAAGTAGGCCGCTGTCTACAATACACAAAAAAAAAAACAAGCACAAGTACTCACAGTCTAGTACTTAACAGGCGCACGTGCGCGCCCACCCACACACCCACACACACACACAGACAGGACATTTTTCATGCAGTTAGACAGTTGTGACGTTTCGCTGGCTAGACCAGCTACATTACGTGGCAAGTTTAGGATATTGCAATATAGGGGAAGGTGCCCTACAACTTACAACCAGATGAAGCTGGTCTAGCCAGTGAAANTATAGGGGAAGGTGCCCTACAACTTACAACCAGATGAAGCTGGTCTAGCCAGTGAAACGAAATGACTGCACAACTGTGTGAAAAATGTGTCTTCCTTCTTTTTGTGTGTGTGTGTGTGTGTGTGTGTGTGTGCACGTGCGTGTGTGTGTGTGCACCTGTTGACAAGTACAAGACTGCGAGTACTTCTGCTTCTATCCTTTTATATACTAACATTATTAAACTTCATTATGAGTATGAGAGCTGTACATTATCTGTTGATAAAGTTTAACCAAGAAACACAATAAAAAAAATAGGAATTTTTTAAAAAGTATTACTCTATCAGTATTACTGCAAATAATACATTTAAGAACATGTAATGACGCAGTATGCTTAATTTTTCGGGACACGGGTGTAAAATTCTTTCGTGTGTATTTATTTAGCTTTGGAAAGCTTTGTAATATTTTGTCAGGTTTCAAGTTAAAGCCGCGGTGGTTTGTTTCCCGTGTTTGTTTGTTGAGCAGACGTGTGCTTTTGAAGGTTATCAAATGGACATCTGCTGTTTATGTTGTAACAGGAGTCCGTTTACCCATCTAGTTTCGAAAGTTGTTGTTTTGGTTATGCGGCCGTTGCGGGTACAATAACATGTGAGCGCGGGACACAGCGGCAGATGCCGGAGGCCGCAGATGCCGGAGGCCGTGCGCTTATCTTAGGAGAAGGGGGAGATAGGCCTGCCTAATATATACTGGTGGTGCCTATCGCATAAAAAAGAAAGTTACCAACCTTCGAAGAAGACGCGTCGGGCGTGAGAAGACGCACCAGCCCAAAAGGGCGTGGGTCATTAGGGTGCCAGGAGGGAACGAACATCCCTCCTGCCTTCGTAACTTAGCCTTGCGAGGCAAGTTTGAAACACTAATAAACTGTAAACTACTGTGGCGCTGTTTTCTGCACTGGTATAACTAATTGTGGAAGTTCGTACTCTGCGAACTGGAAAGTCGTCTGTGCACTGTGAAACTTCAATGATAAATAAAGTATAAACCAAACTGATCTGGAACTTCTTTTCAATTAATCGGCGTCACCTGATACTGAGTCTCGTATTCTACCTATGAGCAAGCCGTGGCAACGTAAACATTCGGCAGGGTAATACTTCCGCAACATTACAAGATGGCGCCCAACTGTGCGGCTGCATTATTATAAGTACGGAGGTAAATAAGCCGGAACGTTACAATATGGCGCCCAACGTGGGGCTCGATTGACCACATTCCAAGATGACGACCACGTGCCACGTGAAGACGAACAACAAGAAACACAGCAGCAACTTCTTTTCAATTAATTGGCGTCACCTGATACTGAGTCTCTTATTCTACCTATGAGCAAGCCGTGGCAACGTAAACATTCGGCAGGGTAATACTTCCGCAACATTACAAGATGGCGCCCAACTGTGCGGCTGCATTATTATAAGTACGGAGGTAAATAAGCCGGAACGTTACAATATGGCGCCCAACGTGGGGCTCGATTGACCACATTCCAAGATGACGACCACGTACCACGTGAAGACGAACAACAAGAAACACAGCAGCAACTTCTTTTCAATTAATTGGCGTCACCTGATACTGAGTCTCTTATTCTACCTATGAGCAAGCCGTGGCATGCATTTGTAAGCCGTCCCATTATGAAGGCGTTGTAATGTTCTACCGCCCCAACTGTGCGGCTGCATTATTATAAGTACGGAGGTAAATAAGCCGGAACGTTACAATATGGCGCCCAACGTGGGGCTCGATTGACCACATTCCAAGATGACGACCACGTGCCACGTGAAGACGAACAACAAGAAACACAGCAGCAACTTCTTTTCAATTAATTGGCGTCACCTGATACTGAGTCTCTTATTCTACCTATGAGCAAGCCGTGGCAACGTAAACATTCGGCAGGGTAATACTTCCGCAACATTACAAGATGGCGCCCAACTGTGCGGCTGCATTATTATAAATACGGAGGTAAATAAGCCAGAACGTTACAACCTAAACTTGCCTAAATAAAGAAAACATCACAAAATATTGTGCATAGTAATTAATTTATTGTAGGCAGATAGAGTGCAAGGCAACTCCAAACTTTCGAATCCTCTCAAAAAAAAAAAAATGCTTGGACACCAAAAGCGAGCCAAATTTTGAATGTCCTGCGCACACTTGATCAACTGAGAGCACACACAGAAATGATCTCGATTGAGCAGTGTGTTCACAATGGTCGAGAAGGACACGAGGAAGCTTGTGTGACAGGAGGAGTGAAGCAATCTACACCTGCCCCTTCCAAACCTGTCAGCACCTGGAGGGAGGGCACACTGCTTGCTATGCAACTAGCTCTCGCATCGCCAGCCGCGCACGGTGAGGAAACGAGCTCTGGCAACTATCACAGAGCTTACTCCATCCAGACCACATTACTACACTTGCATTGGTAACGCTGTGCATGCGTGGCAAAGTCTACCTTTTAAAGTAATTAATATTATTTCATTGACCGCTCTGTGATACAATGCATTTGACAGGATAACCGTGTGTTCTTAAGAACCAAGATCTCATGATTAGTTTTATTTAATGCTTCAGGTACTCTACTGATATTCCCCTCGCACCAGGCATGAAGGTGAGGAAGCCAGTGCATGCGGCCGAGATATATAGATGATGCAGTTTTGCTTTATAACAGTTTCCCCTCTCACTGACATATAAGGAGCTGGAAGAAAGGTACCTGGCTGAGAGCAAGAGCCAGGTAAAGCAAGATAGCAAGAGAGGATGTGATACTGGTTGCTAGGTAACAGTTTCCCCTCTCGTCAGGCACGTAATGGAAGGGAGCAAGGTCTTGCCTGACTGTCCAACTTGCCGACTCCATCAGCTGAACTCGAAAGCACTGTGCTTACCCAGTTATCAAACATTTGCATAAACAAACAGGTTAAAAACATTAACTCTGTTTTTTATACATAGAAAGTTCACTCTATATTGACCCCATTCATAGCTACTATCTTTGTATAACTCGTTGAGGAAATGTAAAAAATTAGGTAAAAAAAAAGTAAACCATTTAGGGAAATCTGCATAAAAATTAACTTATTGTTTTTTTTTTGGTCGCTGTGCCACAGTTTCTCTTGATGAGCACTGTACAGGACATGGTGCATATCTAAAAATAGATATCACCACTCCACCCCTCAGGTGGCTAAACGTTTCCACGCACAGCGCAACTACCATAGTTTATTTGTCCTGCCATTGTGCTCTTTGCCTCTCGCTCGTTTGCCTTCTCACTTTGCTAGTGTTTTTACAAGTTATTTAACTTGGATTTCTCTTGGTTTTTGATTACTGTTTGTTACCGACTCATTAAGTTCAGTTAATTTTTTCTTGCTAGCTGCATGGAAGCCTACAAATTTACTCACAAATACAACTCTTCCTTCCCTTCCCCCCTACCATCACACGTGACTAGAGCTAGATACAGTAAACTATCACTTCCAGCCTTCTCCCCCACCATCCACTCGTAATGGATTTGTCAGGTAAGAGATGCTGAAACAAACATGATAAAATTCTGTATCTAAAATAGTGGGTGCAAAATCATTTACAGTACTAATTTTCATTATTTGTACTCTACATTAGTTTAGAACAGTTATCTGAACTATGGGCGGTACTTCAAATAGTTCTACAGTAGTTTCCATGTTAGCAGCTGTTCACATTCGCAGTAAATTTTTTTTTTTTCCATTTTAGCATAATTAGGCTAATATTTAGACATACTGGGTAGACATATATACAGCACGCACAACCCTGTTTATGTTTTTGGCATCAAGAGAAAGTTGCAGATACCCTTCTGTGATATCACTTTATTTGGAAGATGTCTATCTATTAATGCTTTGTTGAAATATCGTCCGATTTTACTGCAAAAGGCCACCAAACAATAAATTTGTGCTAGAAAAAAAGGAAGCAGAGTTGAAGGTTCCTATTTTTGTAATTGATTGGCAACTAAGGTGATCACATCTCTCTTTCTGTGATATCATTTTATTAATAAGATGTCTGTTTATTAATATAAATTAACGTTTCATTGAAACATCCTCTAATTTTTCCGCAAGAAGCCAGTAAAAATTGAATTTAGGCTCTGAAAAAAAGGCTATGTTAAAAGTTACCGTTTTTGTAATTGGCGACATGGGAGATTGTAGACGCCCTACTGTGGAATCGTTTTATTTGGGAGTGATCTTGACTATTGAATAAAATTAATACTCCATGCAAAATCATGTTGTTTTACACCAGAGATGAATGAACATAGACTTGGTAAGTCATCGCACTGCTAGATGTTTTTAACATTTCGGGAGATAAGGGGAGGCTAAGTAATTATACCAGAGGTAATTATACCTCTGGTATAATTAGTTTTCTAGATGACATCTGTCTATTAGAATAACTTTTATTTAATTTCGAAAAAAGTGTTATTTTCATGCTACAGACGATTGAACACAGACTTCATTCAAAAAAATTTAAAATTTTGACATATACGATTTGGGGGCAAGACAAAATAAGTCCAAAATTATGCGAAATATTTATAGCGACCTTCTGTCCATAACAACCCAAAGTAGAAAAAAACCAAGCACAAAGTATAAAAATTTTCTTCATTATAAAAATTTAAAATAATTACACAAATATTAGAAAAACAACAAAATTAAGAGCCACAATACAAGGCATGAATGACTGCAGAAAATATCAATCAGCTCTTTCGTTCAAGAATATTTTTCTGTTGTGATTAAATATACTTCAGATTGTTATTTTCATTTGAAGGTATAAATTTGGCGAAAATAAAACAATGCGCCGTAAATTGGGGCATACCGCACAACCAATAACCGAGCATTTATTAAGCTGCAGTTGACATGTGCCACAACTTTAAACTTTTGCACTGGCTTCTTTGAGAGAAACAAGCAATACAATATTATCGTACTTGTAAGTGACAATACAATCAGTGTGCAATAGCCAAACTTATAATACGTATTCTACCTGCAGCCAAATATTATTGTATATTATTCACATTACTACTTAAAAGAATGGCCCAATACCACAACTACTATTGAACTTCACTCAAATCATTGACAAAAAATTGTATTTCCAGTTTCAGAATTTTGTGACACGAGATAATAATTAGCATGGATTATACTTGAACTTGTCCAACTCTACCTGAAATTCCAGGTGAGTGGCAACCCTGTAGTTGCAACGGAGTCAACTCGCTTATTTGCAAAACTCCTGTTCAAATGAGACCTCAATTGCTCAAAAACAACACTCGTTGGGATGTTTTGGGGGAGTCATTTAATCTTGGCGTCAAAGCATTCTGTACTGATGTCTGCCAATACAACACAGTGTCACTAATAGAAATATATGCAAAGTGTTACTAAAGAATTGACAAGGTTTGAGCCATGTCCCACCTTCACAAATTAGGGAATTTAAAGTGCTCTTGTTTTACAAAATTACTTTTTTTTTTTTTTTGGAACAGATGTCAAAATATTAAATAATGCTATTGCAACAGCAATCTTACATGAACATAATAATAAATTTAATCTTGCAATCAGAGTAACATGGACAGTGTGAACTTAGAACTTGCAGCACACATTTAAAGCCAGTTAAAATGACAGGAAATATTTCCTTTACCAAAAGAAAATATCTGACAGTGTATCAAGGGAGGGGAGGAGAGAAATATTTGTCCTACATATAAAAAAAGTGAAGAAATATAATAACATTATTTCTAATGTCATCTTAAGCCTACACAGCAAATTAAGGTAACTGCAATTGCACCTTCTTAGAACAACTTTTTTTTTTTTAGACACAAACATTGAAACGTTTAAAAACAGCTTTAGAGATTCCAAAAACAGAAAATTTCAACATGCATGCATGCATGCATGCATAACGCACTAAACCAGAGCCTGACCCTGAGACAGAAAGAGGTTGTGTATGTCACTTATACCACTGAGCAGTCAATCCTACATCATAAATTAATTAACTGTTTTAAATTTAGTCTACAATTTAGCATGTACAAGTAAAACAAGTACAGAAAACAAGCATTAATGCCTGTAACACATCACAAACCACAAGTTAATTTTACAAAAATATTATAAAAACTCAATGAAAAGAAAACACATTGTGCCATATATCTCATTGCATTTTTTTTTTTACTCTCCTCAGTCAAAGAAATAATACAGTGGAACCGCTATCCATAGAATTTCAGGGGACTAACATAAAAATTCTATAGATGTGAACATTCTGTAGATATGGACTAGCCATATTAGAAAGAAAGAAAAAAACTCATTAAACTTTATGTTGAACACATTGATAGGCCTATGTTAGGTATTTGTCAAGTTTAACTAAAAGAAAACAATGCAAATGGGAATATTAAAGAAAACATTCATAATATAGTGGAACCCTGTTAATTTCTCAAGGGAACACAGAAGTGTTGACCTCGTATGGGGAGAAAAAAAAAACCCCACAATTTTTTTCGGTACTCTCAAACTCCAACTTAATAAAAGCGGTATTTAAAAACCTCTATTGAAACCCCGTGCATAGGAAATAGCTGCCGATGTAGCAAAAGTAAAAAGTTACTAGGTAAGAAATAAAAATATCTTTAATATTGTAATTGATGAAGTGCAGTGAATAGGGTATCCTTAATTTTGCATTACCTTTTCTGTATATATTCCAGGCATATTTATTAGTGTTACATTTATACATATATGCATTCATCATTTTCATGAAAAAAATATTCAAGTGAAAAACTTGCAAGTGGTGTTGGCAAAGTCGCATCGCGAATCAATATCTCAAAAATATGGCACCACTGTTTCTTGTGGTTGCTGATAGTTACCAACATGGCTACCACCATAAACATTGTAATTGCTTGCTGAACATCTAATAAAACTTCTACAGTACATATTTCATACACATATGTACTGTATTTCCACATTGTTCAGTGTTTTTGTATTTCGTGCTCTCTAAATACACGATGTGTAGTCTGATACGTCTATTGTTATTATTTAGACAGACTTTGTATGTCATTGTGAGTACAGTTGATACTTACATTTTTTTGTTAATATGTACTTAGTTTTTAAATGATCAGAGCACGTAATTTTCGGCGATGCTACAGAAATTTTTGTTAGATCGATGGGGTAAACATTAAATTTTGAAGTTCGGCAAAAACTGACCGTTTTTAAGAAATATTTATTAAGGAATTTTGTCTAGGGCACGGACACGGACTTGCAATCCATGTGTTCAATAGATAGTTTCCACTGTAATTTTGCAAATACAGCATACTAATGTGATTTACGATAGTGAAAGTATTTTATGGCGCACACATGACATATCACACAGCTTAAGTCTACTCACAGTACCACTATATCAAGTGTTAAAAAACACAGAAAAACATGTAAGCTCGTTTTTGACGCACTGCTCACATCTAAACAGGTCACTTCATATGATCACACTAAGGTTCCTTCCCTTACATGTAAGTCCAGTTTCAAAATTTTTTTTTATGTATGACACATTACATTTTGTTTCAACATTGAAATATCTCTCCAAAAAGTGCTTATATGAAATTTCAGTTTCAAAATTTTAAACTCTGATAATAAATACAAAATTCCTAATAGAGTATCAATATAATTTTGCAATACCATGCTACACTCCCAGCTACAATACAATCGACACACACAATAATTCCATCTGAAACTCTACCACACAAGAAGACCATAGTGAATTAGCAAAATTAACACTATCGAGATAACTGGATTGGGCCAACAATTTTACTGTACAATAAGCATCTAAGAAATATTTCAGGAAATGTACGGGTGTACTCTAACATTTGCTGCAAGATCACAATGATATCAAAAATGGAATTGTACATATCTTTCCAAAATATTTATCCAAATCAAAGCATTAGCAGAACCCAATTATAATGAAATCACAACTTTTGTTATGCTGGAACCATTAGCAGCATTAACATTATAACTAAAGCATATGTCCACTGCACAGGAATCTGGAGGGGTGGGGAACAATAAGAAATAACTTGCACATCCTCAGGTCTTACAACCTTTAAAAACCTACATTTTAAGAGCAGAAATGCATATCGCTGATCTGACTACATGCTAGAAACAGCAGTGGCTGATGGTGATGAAATGCAAAACAAGTTATAGACTACCCAGATCATAATTTTGGGAGTTGAGGTGAGCCATTTGGGAAGCTGTTAACGAGGTCTTAAGAGCCAATGAGGTGAGAATGGAGCAGCACCAGAATGCAAGAGCACCGAAAACAGGATATCCCTGAGAAAACCCACCGACCAGATGCATTGTCTGGCATGATCCGGGAGTTACCCGGCTGGGGATTGAACCTGGTTCATCTCGGTGGGAGGTGAGCACTCTAGCTGCTCAGCCACCGCAGCCCCTAATTTTGTGGGAAATACAATTTGATCAAAAATTGTTTTGAACAAAATAGTACCTAAAGGATGTAATGTTCTTATTTAAATTTGTCAGAAAGAAATAGCTCAATTTATGAATATTATATTACATTTTCAATATCTTTTCAATTTAACACACAAAACTGAACATGGAAAGCAAAGTGAACTAGATTCTGGCACTTAAAAACATTATAAAAACAACAGTATTATTTTACACACACAAATAAAAACTGAAACTGTAGAAGTGCAGAACTCTTACCACACACTCGCCACCTTTCACATGGATCAGAAACAAAGAGTTTCTGAATGCTACTTTTTTGAAGCTAACATATTTTTGTATACGTATATTAAATTTAAACTATCTTGAACCGAAAATTCCTTTCTAAGACTTAGTCAAAGAAACAATACAATGTTATTCACACTGAATAATACTACAACAGTCTGTGTAAGATGCTTTTGAAAACATTTTCTCTCTACTAAGGGAGAAGTTGGGGATTCTGGGGAGGGGAAAGAGAGTTACTTGTTTTGCAGTTACAGAAAGAGTACAAATATTTATAAGTAATAAAATATTGTTACTCACAGAAAAAAAATTTTCAAATAAACTTTACCACGGATTAGGCCAAATTTCTCGGAACTTATTTCCAACTACTGTACTTCCATGATTTTTCTATAACTCAATGGCTCCAGCAATAACTATTGAAACATATGAGGAAATCCACCAAATTAAATTTATTATTTTTGTTACCAAAATGCTGGCGTGGTTGATGTTTCACAAAAGAAAAAAAAAATTGTTAGTCCTGTTTAAAAAGTTTCTGCAATTGCATGCTACTGAGATCTCCTATGCAAATCAGTGGAAAAGTAGTGCATCAATTAAGATGATAAGAAGCTACTCAGCACAAAAGATCCATTCCTACTCTACTGTCATGTTGAGATGACACCAGGACAAATTATCTACCATCTGTTCTGCTTGTAATTCTCAGCCTCATCTGTGAGAAAAAAACAATACGTTGAGGCACAGTGTAGTGAACTGTTTCCTGCTACTTGAGTAAATGTGTCATAATTTTGCGGTAGAAGAAATTCACTGTGAAAATTACCCCAAATCACAATGTCATATTACTGTTTATGTTTTTAATATTTAAGAGGAATTAAAATTTATATGCATTTTATTTTTGTTGTCACTCATTCAAGAAATTACTACTAAATCATTAAATAAATTAATTCAGAGATTATAGTGTACTATTCTTAACAACATGCAAAACTCAAAATTTGATGAAAACTCCACTTATCTCGATGAACCTAAACTGTGATCAACTTAGATCTCCACAGATGAAATTACAGGGGTCTGGATAAAGAACGAAGTTACAGGCACTAAAAATCATTAATAAAGGGATTTTTATAAACCTTGGGTAATGTTACATAGTGTCAAACATCTGGCTGCCTACAAACACAAATCTATAATTACTGGCTTCACATACAACTATTTTGCAGCAAACATAAGTACGCCAATATTTCACAGTCGTAGCACTTAAGACAAACCCCTCATCTAGCTTTAACAATACATTACTGTATACTAGTGACATGTTCACTTTGCAAATTAGTTGTGACACAAACCAAATTTTTCACTTTGAAAACTTTCATCAACCACACCAGCTGATCCAATTACTGGCTGGATGGTTATGTCCACACCATCCAACTCTACAAATAATGGAAGGAAAAACAAATTAATACCAGTTACAGGCACCACAAAAATTAAGTACATTTCCTCAAATTTCTACAATTTTCATAATAATATAAGTTATCGAAAATTCAATTTTACAGTAAGTTTTGACAAATCAATACCTCAGTACAAGAGCGCTACATCTCAAATAATGCTGTTTTTTCAGGAGGAATAGTGTTATATTAACAAAATGCCTTCCTTATGCCAGCACACTGTCATGCTACATTATCCCATGCAAAAGTATAACTGTTTGTGTAAGTTGTAAAAATTTACACATAACAGATTTCTGTACTGCATTAGTAAGACAATTAATTTTTAAAAAATCAGACTTTTTACTTGTAATACTGTTGTGCTGAAGTACTGAAATGTCGCTGATATTTTAAAAAATAATATGAAGAAAATCTTTTGAAAACTGCAAGCCACTTTCTGTAACATTCTTGTCATTTGGTATTATATACAGCTTTCCCTTCATTTTGCGTGCATGTATAAACCAGCACTACGGAGTTGTTATCTTCAGTTTGCCACTCAAAAGTCGCACATCCATTACACTAACTCTCATCAATAGTTTTAAAATACTTAGCACACATTCATCAGAAGTAAAACCTAGATAACTACAACACAAACACACAATAATAACTACAATTCTAATGAGAAAATAAAAATTACCGTCCAGCATGGCTTCCCAAAGATACAAAGTATTTACCTATCTCAGTCTAAATGTACACTAATACAAGTCATAAAATTCTGCACAGCTGGAAGGAAATATTGCAAAATGATACACAAATAGGGATGAAGCACCTATGCATGTATATATTGCTTTGATGTGCATACATTCATATTGCATGAACAAAACGAACATTAAACAACAGAAGGTGAAAAATAAGACCTCTACTTTTCAGGTACGGTAAAAACACTAAACTATTCTGCAGAAATACGAAATGGTTTCAGTCGTGTTCACCAGCCCACATTTGAAATTAAATATATTACCACACACAGCACAACATATGTTATGTCACTTCCACGTGATACATTCCAAACTGAAGAAATTAAATGCTGGTTGATTCTACATTTAGGTACTGTACAGTACACCAACTGCATTCACCATATGGCCACACACACACACACACACACGCGCGTATGTTACATACATGCATTACAGCCAGTGAAGTAAAGCTAAAGAGTCTCTTTCATGGAGAAGTAGCAATAATCCAGAAATAATGCACACTTTGTACAAGCATATTATTTTGTACGTAACACCTGCCCCTTACCTCTCTTAAGCCGTTGTCTTGACAGTACATCTGTGTGAAATACCATCCCAGCATAACCTTGCTACAAAAAATTCTTTTAGTTCCCAGTTTTATTACAGAAATGCATTATGGCTCATATCAGCAACTTTAATGCTTTTAATTTTGGCACTGCTCACTAACACACTATTATTTATACAAAAAAAAGGCCCTGATTCCGTAACCTGGCCCCTACTGACCTCTGACCACCTATTTTTCAAAATAACAGTGCGGACAAGTGGAACAAATTACACAAATGCAATCATAATGCTATGGCATTTAGTGTGCCTACCTTCTGCCACATTTGATGATCAACCAACAACGCACTGTTTGTAAACTGCCTTCAAACTGTTACAGTTTTCAATTACTGGTACTAAAGAATGTATTCACACTTTTTCATCAGCAACTGATGGAGCCACAGGTAAAATGCAATATATTTTTAATAACAAACTAAAAATATTAACTCTTGCATACCACAAACCTATACGTATATGCATTATCACTTTATCTATTTCACAGTGAGTCAAATATTGAATATCTGTAATTATATAAGTGAAAGAACTTTTCAAACCTAAACTGGGGCAGGTAATTATTTCAGATATTGTTAAATGTTAAGAAAGAACAGAAGATTATTTTAACTCCGAACAGTGCTGGGGTCATCGAAAAAATTTAATCACTGCATTTAATTACTACATATGATTTACAAACTTCTCACGTACGAATAGTTTCTAACTGCAAGCCATGGTTCTAATCAAATCACCCAGTTAAGTGCCAAAATTTTCCGCCTTGATCAGAGCAAAAAAGATGCAAGGGTACTCATTATTTGCTACCTTAGAAGTACAACAGTAATATATTTATCCTTGATGATTCGAAGTAGTGATATTAGATCATGACTTTTTTAAACTTGCTGCAAACTTAAGGTCAAAAACACTAACAAACATAAAATGGAATTAACTTCATTAACTATTCATTCCAGCTGGTATAATAGTTTCCAAATAGGTTTTAAATTAACAGTAAATATTATAATTTTATACAGAAGATGTAAAAGTATGAAAAGGTGTGCATGTATTTAGCATGTCCTCCGAGAACGACAGATACAGTTAAAATCTACGCACACTTCCTAGCCATCGCTAACTTCACGCTGAAAAAAGTCAACGGGTTCGTCATTATGGGGCCCACGAATACAGGAAAATCCACGTTCTTGCCCCTCTTGACAGAGGTACTCAACCCCACCTTAACATCGAGGGACCGAGACAATACCCACACGTTAATAATGTTGTGAATAATATTCACTGGGTACTGGAAGCAGAACGGAGAGAACAGGAATATAATGTGTTTTTTACTGATAAGTATAGTTATATTCTGGAAGACAGATTATCCCTCAACTGGATATGTAGAGCATGAAATAGGAGCATGTGGGGGCAAATAATAAATTTAATAAAGTTTGTCTCCGGAGTTCCGGAACTGGACTGTTTGGCAGAAATGGCAAAAATCTAATTGTAAGGATATCCGTTCCTGCCTAAACAAACAACAAATAACTACTAGATGCCAAGCCGCCACGTTCAGTCATGAAAGCGACCTAATGCAATACACATGGACTGTGTCACTGCGGTTTTGCGCGCTGTTCTTGCACCTGATCGACATCGACGAAGGTGAACTGATAGAAGAATCTTAGTTACCTGAGGTGATGGCACCCACCATCTACATTTCTTTGGATGAAGAAATAACACCACCAACTGCCCAGAAGACTTCGCCACGTAAACAGTGCACGATCGATGAGACCATACCGTTCCATAGCAACCAATAAATGGGTTTGGGACGACCAAAGCGTGAGCAAATAGACGTGTCCCCAATTCACGAACGAAGCAGGCAACACCATAACAGTCCTGCCGCGACGTTACGTGATCAGACTTCAAGTTCAACCACACCTCGCGCAATGCATAAAATTGAAGTTTCACGCACAATTGAACAAGCTCCTAAGCACCGAGCACAAAAGGGACAGGGAAAGCGAACCCTTAAAAGATTGCAGGTCACATATTAATATTCTGCGACACCCAGATGTACCACACAAAATCTTTTTAAACACGACTTAACATTTCGTCCAGAACCAACAGGAAACACCTCGTAGCTCAAATAATAGAGAACCTCAAACCTTACAAGCCCACGACGACGTACATACAAATAATGAACGAAATGTTGCCGTACATAACCCTAAGAACTCGAAACATAGATCAAGTGGTAAAAGTGATATTTCTACCCTTGGAAAAGATTCCGCACAAAATGCATAATCTTCTACCTCCATGGCTGAAAATAGCCTTGGTGAAATTCCAGTCAGTCAAAGCGGGACTACTGAACAAACCGCCAACACCTCCAACATCTCCTATTGGACGTTCGTAATCAGGAAACTTGTCTCCGACAGAGACAGAACCCAATCATGGCGAACTAACAAAAAGTCCTCAGTTCCAAAGTGTTGTGATAAAATAAAAGTAGTTTCCAATTTAAAAGTCACTTAAGCTTCAAGATTGTACAGTATGAAATATTGTAATTGTACTCTTTGTTTCCAACAACTGTTTTAAATACAACAATTACAAACAAATTAGCCAATTTTAATTTATTTTATGGATATTTAATAGATTAAGATACTGTAAAAGTTTATTACATACAGTACATTGCCTAATGTTGTGTACTGCTTTTATTTGGCGGTGACGGGGTTTCTGCTAGTTAAATAAAAATGAAAACAAACATAGAAAAGTTTTTAATGAACTATTACTTCAAAATTAATAAATAGTAGTTACAACACTGTATAGTGTAAAAGACATCAAAATACACCCCAACACTGTTCAGACATCATGAATCTTTAAAACTGTATTACACAGTGAGCTTCTAACAGATAACTGCACTATTGGTCAAACTGCTAGTCTCAGCGGCGCACGTACTCTGGTGTCCCGCACCAAGATGCAACATGCCAGCCAGTGGCGAGAAAGGGATGAGGCTTAAGAAGGCCTATGAGTGGCAAGCCTCAAGAAAGACCTTGTGGCACAAAGGAAACTAACTCTATGTCATCAGTTGTGGACGGGGAAGGACCCTTAGACGAGCTCCGATCATCCTCTACAAGCTGCTCCGAGTAGTAATGTGGTGTGCTCAGGTAGTCTATAAGTCGACGTGGCAGTGGCAGAGTTGAGATCAGGTCCCTCCGTACCAACTTGAGGATCACAAACCTGTCAAAAACACACATCCTTCACATTGACCAGATTGCATATGGATACATGATTAATGGAAGCAGTAGAGAGAGACAGAATATATTTTACAGAAAAAATTGAAAAACATTTGTTATGGATAAAATCATTCCCCGACTGAAAAACATATTCTCACTTACTTGCTCTATAAAACTTTGCATTATTAATTATACCGTAGGCTATATCATAAATTGGGAAACCATATTCTAGATAAAAATTAACTTCAAGGAACTTGAACAGTAATATTAAGCAAGAAAAGGCCTTGTTTTGCAGATACTAAAAATTACACACATGCAAAGTCAGCTCTTAACACCTCCTGACAAAGCCAATCAAAGTCACAAGGGACAATAACAATGTAGGCAATAGTAAACGACGAGATCAGTATCTGTATGTATTGTTTTAACTGTTCCCTTCATGTAAATTTACACATCCTTTTCTTAAGGGATACTATTGTTACAAGGTGCCAGAGGAGCGTATGCGATGTCGTGAGGGATGGAGTTCTATTAAGAAAAAAAGAACTAAATTTGATTTTTTAATTTTTCACACAGCTATTATTTACAACATTAAACTATCAGACTGCACTATTCCACTTGTTATTCTCAGTGAGCGCAATATTTAATGGTGCCACCACTCGCCACCTGATGAAGCTTGCCCAGCCAGTGAAATGTCGCACGACCGCGCTTCTGCACGGAATGTGTGTTCGTCCGACTTTTGTTTGAGTGTGTCTATCCTCGAGTACTGCCCTGCGAATACTTGTGAATTTTGTCTACTTTTTATAATGTAATCAGTAACCCAACTGCCTATTCCTACCATATCTCATGAAGTATTAATTGATGATGACATATCAGAATGTAGCTTAATACGCTTTTGGACCAACCATCTAAGTCTGTTACCGGTTGTAATATTTAGAAAGCATTGACAACCTAAATAGAATATTTATGTATTGCACACTCCCACATATTAGTGTTTTGTCTTGAATATGTAAATCCAAAATCTAAACAAGTTTTGAAATTTTTTTTGTAAAATATTTTACATTTTGCATTATCTTCGGACATTTCTCTTGCAGTAATAAATAATTTCCTATTTAAATTTTATTTGATGTAAGGATGCACCCAAATCCTTCTCTTTTGTCGTCTTCTGCAATGCTGAGTATCNGACAACCTAAATAGAATATTTATGTATTGCACACTCCCACATATTAGTGTTTTGTCTTGAATATGTAAATCCAAAATATAAACAAGTTTTGAAATTTTTTTGTAAAATATTTTACATTTTGCATTATCTTCGGACATTTCTCTTGCAGTAATAAATAATTTCCTATTTAAATTTTATTTGATGTAAGGATGCACCCAAATCCTTCTCTTTTGTCGTCTTCTGCAATGCTGAGTATCGTAGTACAACACATCATCATCGCTAGACATTCTTTCAAATGAAAATGCTGAAGTTCGAATTCTTTATGCTTAAAATATGCCATGTGTAAACTACTAATAGTACTCGTATTTTTGCTGCATGACAAATCTAGTACACATCTGTGGAGATATGCCTTGTGTGGAAAGGGCCTTGGACACATGCATGAGATAACCTTTCCAGAATCCATGTGGCATTGAAACAACAAGATCCAATAAAATGAAAATGAAGTTGTGAAAATCCTTCACATGGTTGAGTGAAGCCTTACCAAAAGCATTAGAATAGCAACATTACTTGAGAGCCCACAAACTCAAGTGTGGTGCACAGAACATAAGCATCACTTAACAGTATCATCTTCAACAAGTGCAACACCGTCATGCAGCCAATAATGCCAAATGATACAACTTATGTAATTGGATAATTGGTGCTATTAATGAGAATGAACAACCTTGTCTGCTGATGAGAAAGTAACATTTTCCCGGAGATGGAACCAACATACACAACTCTCATGTATGGGTAGATGCAAATACTCGTGCTACTGAATACAGTAATTTTTCACTTAAATGTGTGACGTATAACCATTGATGATTAACTCACTGGGCCAGCTATTTCACACAACCATCTTTAACTGCAAAACATGCTATACCTGAGTATTATGAGTACATTCTTTTGGCAACATGCATTGGCAGCCGCGCCCCCTCCCTCCCAACTGGTACGTGATGCAGTAACTCAATTATGTAAATGAATCCCGGGTGTGGGATTAATTTTGGCAGTGCCATTCTTGGCCACCAAGGTCAACGAACCTGAGCTATTAGATTATTGGGATAAGCTAAAGAGCGATATCTACAAAGGTAATGGATACAATGGAAGAAATTAACCTATCTGATCCCTTTAGGCCAACAGCATCTGCCTCCACGAGCTGCGAAGTGTAAGGTCGCTGACGGCCTTTTTTAACAAATGATGTACGATAAAGATGACAATTTAACGCTACCTAAAGGTACCAATTTCTGTTTAATATGACCTGCACTGTTCCCATCCCTTATGACTCTGATGGGCTTTCCCAGAAAATTTTGAGAACTTACATGTTTGCATGAAATTTCCTTTAGAATCATCCACAACATTACCCTGCAAAGCTTCTCCATATCCTCCTGAAAGATACTGCATTTAAACTTACAGTTCATCACGACCCCTATGTTACTACATTTCTAACTGCACGTAAAGCCATTTGTTGTAGATTCTTATAACATGTCATTATGTGTTGCATCGGTTCAATACTCACCTACACATGTGCTGAAGGCTCTGCACCTGTTTGAAACGAGACACAGGGTGCAACAACTGCACTCTCATTGGACCAAGCACTGGCCGCCGATGGAGGAAAAACAGGTAACGACCACTACGCGAATGCTCCACCGCATTCTCTATAAAGTCCACTATTGTGTGGCTCTTGAACTTTGTGCAGCTGCCAAAGCTGAAATTGCCTAATGGAAAAACACAATAAAAAATAAATTTGTTTAGACACACACACACACAACACTAACAGTAAACATATAAACAGTATAGCATTTTGTGAAAAAGGTAGGTTTTTGTACCAAACCGTTGCATGTCCATGTCAGGTCTAATTTATAACCCAAAATATGACCAAAAATGTATAAGCACAGGTAACCCAATCATTGAATATATATTTGAATATACACATTTTTTGTGTGTGTACCATTATTATTCTGTAATTGGTTATAATTGCTTATCACCAAGGATCCAAAATATTTAGCCAGTATTGGAATGTCAAACATTGATTTTGACAGGTGGCAATCGCAGAGTCACATGGCACTCACGTGTCAAGGTTTGTTTACATGTGGTGAAAGAATGCACAATGGACATAAAGTTGAACTTTAGCAGGGCTTTCAAAAGCGCTCACTTTACAGTGAACCACCTATATATATGGAAATGCACTCACACACTATTTGTTACAAACAAACAGCATGACTTAAAATTAAATCTTACTTTGATATATTTTAATGCCTCACAACTGCAATGTAGGTTCACACTTTCATTCTAAGATTGCTTGATGACAAACTTTGAAAACAGAAGAGATTGATTTTCTACAGTAAGTCTGATCCTTTCCTCAATGAATCCCACTGCTTCTCCACTTCATCACACCAAGGACTGAACTCCTGAGGTCTTTCAAGTGCCGTTAAACCATTCAGTACTACCTTCCAGGAATGGTAATGTATTGGAAATAGCTGTTCTGCTGTACGGCATTTTATCATTGCTGTTTTAATTCTAGGCAAATTTCCACTTTCACATTTTAGTGTTTTCATTAAAATGAGTAGTGGTATAATTATTATAATTTCAATACTACATTCATATAGTTTGAAATGATGTCTTACTCTTCCTCCATTAAAATTGCATATGGATTATTAATTTACTATAGGATTCTTATCTTGTGAAAATGAAATAATTAGCCAGCTGCATATTAAGAGACCACTGATATATATATATGTGTAAAGAAATTTTGCAGGAAAAAATAAAAAGAAATGTCTTGTAACCTAAAATTTTTTTGTCCACTAATCTGATAAATATCTAAATATTACAGTTTTGATATAAGTAGCTGCAGTAAAAATTTAGACACAATCTTATCTTGAAAGATAATATGGTTTAAAAAGACCGCACAATAAAACTTTTTACTAGTCATTTTTAAAAACTTCCAATCCATTTAGTTTACTGCATCATAGTAACTCAACTCAAGAAGTGCAACACGTCAAATGAAAAAAAAAAAAAAAATCTCTCACACAATAATTTGACCTCTGCCATATATGATGGATATGCCATGCCAATGTCAAACTTTCTAGAAATCATTTGATGAGGCCCTATCGCTAAAAGTGCATGATCTTCAGAGAAGTTGTGTTGTTACAGTAACTTATTTTTATGAATAAAAATTACCTGTGAAATTTTAAGACAATACTCACCCTGATCATGTTCTATCCTCACATGACGAATGCAGCCATTCAGTTTGAAGGTAAGAGAGAAGATATAGTGATCATCACTACTGTCTCTCACAATAAAAGATCCATCTGGTTCGTTTGACAGAATCTTCTCAGCAGCTTCTCCAGAAATAGGACCCCAATACCAACCATACTACAAAAACATAATTCCACAACATATTTAAATAATGGAAATAAAACTAAAATCAGAACAAGGCAATAAACCAAAATCATACCCGTTTTAAATTGCAGTGGCAATTTAAGTTGCTGGTTTAATTTTGTACACATCTAACAAATTTATAAATTTAAGTTATGGGGGCAGTATATAACCCTTATGCCCAACAAGGTCAGAGCATTATAATGCATGGTTCGTAACCTTTTATATAAATCAAAATTAAAGAGTTTTTAAGGAGCCCAAAAATTTTTTAAGGACTTTAAATTTAAAAAAACCCCAATTCCTTTAACACTTTTATACTTAAAAATTATCATAAAAACAATGTAAACTTGTAATGACGCAATATTCTTAATTTTTCGGGGCACGGGTGTAAAATTCTTTCGTGTGTATGAAGCTTTCGAAAGCTTCGTAATATTTTTATCGGGTTTGAAGTTTAAAGCCGTGGTGGCTCGTTTCCCGTGATAGTTTGTTCATGGAGCAGACGTGTGCTGTTTTACTTTTATCGCGAGGATGTTTAAAGTTTCGTTTCTCAACTTTGGAGTTTGGTTAAGCGTCAGCATTAATTAGCTTTTTCCCGGCTGCGTCATACAAGTTTTGTTGTACGAGAAGTTCGTTTATGTTGACGGCGCAGTATTAGTTCGTGCGGAGCAGTGTCGATAACGTGTTGAGAGCGTGCGTGGCCAGGCCGTTATCTCAGGAGAGGGGGGTGATAGGCAGCACAAAAGACGCGTCTGTCTGTCGCCCTTGGAGCAGTTTTAGTCAGTCGCCGGAAGCAGTGCTTCAGAGTCAGTCGGCGGCGAGAGCCGTTAGAGCAGTTTCTTCAACACTTCACTTCGGGGTCAGTCGTCAGAAGCATCGTACAATACTAGTCTAGGTCGCGTCGTGTGTGAGGATAGCCCCCACATCGGCCACTAGACTTTTCCTCTGCCGGTGTGGGAGGTTGACGCAATTGATATTTATTTCGATGCAAGTTTGGAGACATTAATATTCTGTAAACGACTGTGGCGCTGGTCTGTACTTTTATATTTATCTGCGAGAGGTTCGTACTCTGTATACCGGCAATTCATGTGTAAACTGTGAAACTACAATAGTTAAAATAAACACATATAACAAAATACTCTGGAACTTCTTTCTTAATTAATCGGAGTCCATTCACGGAGTCTCGTGTTTCTACCTATGAGCTAGTTGTGGCAACGTAAACATTGGCAGAGTGTAAGCGCCGAAAGTTACAAACTTATGGATTAGAGAAGAAATTTGTGAACTTTTAAAAAACCCCTATCTTGAAAGCAGTATTTCTGCTTGAAAAAAGATTTAAAACATCAAAACCAAACTGTTAATATTATGCACAGTTTACCATTAACACAAACAGAAAATTTAAAATAAACCACAATTAAGACCTTTTCATCACTTTCAATACAAATGCAAGTATTATATTGTTCACAATAAAGCAATTAGTTATCATTAAAATAATAACATAAAACACCATACATTTTTATAAAAAAACCTATTTTTTCAACTTTTTCATCTATATGTTGCAACAGAGATTCAAGTGATGCTTTCTTTCCTTTTGTACTTTTTCTTAAACTTTTGGACATGCAACATTTGATTTATTTAGTGATTTCTGCTTGCTCACTAACTCCTCAGCTGTTGCTTATCTCTGGCGACGAGCAACAAAATCAACTTTCCTATGCTCGTCGCCAGCATTAATAAAAAAAACTATGGCTGAGGGTCATAATAAAGTCATTCTATTGTGGGGGTCAACTTAGACCATAACCTCAAAACCACGGCAAAAGAAACCTACAATTGTCAAACAAACATAAAGAAGTATTAATAAGGAAGCATGTGTACTTTCAGGGCACTTTTGCCCAACGCACCAATATCTATCACTTTATTACAATGAATACATGTTGTTTTTGTCTTACATTTTTCATGCTCCTGCAACCACTCATCATATTTTTTCTTGCTATGCCAACTGTAATTAAAAACATACTTTCTGCTGGGCATGTTGAATGCTTTGAAACATTAAAACTGTTTTTCATTCATACAAAAAGCTTATAATTACTATATTAACACCACTTTCATGGGCTATCACAGGTAGAGCATTCGGGTGAAGAACTATTACAGGGCAATAGCCAATTACTTACCATCTACAATAGCTAACAGCCAACTATTTCCAGTGTTTCGTATCCAGACATTACATTACGTACACCTGATCACTTTAAAAGTTTTCTGTACTAAAATTCCTAGTTGTGAACAACAGCAATTCAGAAAGATGGAAACTTCATGAATAATTCGGTGTCAGAGTTGGTTTTCATTGTAGTTTCTATGATGCATTCCTACTTTCAAGGTGGCATGGATTATAACATTTCAGTCCCATTCCAATTTAGTGAATAGTGTATATTTTTTTTTTAGGAAACTTCCTGTAGGGATTACTCAGTCCAGTCCAAAATCAATTCACATTAAATGTTATTCTAAACATGCATGCACGTGCAAGCAAACATGCAAATACACATTAAAAACACACATATTCACAGATTTTGCTGAAGACATTCAATATTGTAGTGACACAAACAACCAAAATCTAAGAACTAGTGACGTAACGATTCCACTTTTTCTAGATTCTCGATCTTGATGCTGATACCACCCACGATTCTCAATTCCAAAAATCGTGATTCCTTTAGTTGCAGACAATTACTTTACAGAACTAAATCCCATATAGCAGGGTGTGAAATTTAATTATTTAAACTAGGCCTAAATTAGGAGTATTACTGATATAAATAATATAACACTTGAACAGTGGGAGCATATCAAATTATTAAAAAGTTTCCAAGAATAACAGTAAAAACAATTGAGTTTAAAAAAAAATATTTTCATCACATGCAACTGATAGGCACAATAATTGCAGGACGTAGATTCATAGTACTATAACCGGCTTACCATAAACAAAACATTGCGGGGCGGGATTGAGATTTAAGCAAGGAAAATTTCGGACAGGACTGAAAATAAATTTTCCCGTGGGAAAAGGACGAAAAATCTCCATTATTGCCTCTACCTATAAAGGCATTTCGCAAGCATTTTATTTGGAAGACAGATAAATTACAACGCTCATTTTTTAAAACTATTGTATGGAAATATCATTCTTGTTATAATCAAACGCATACGTTTTGTTTTTTGAATGGCGTGGCTTATTTGCTTCTATACTATCAGCGCTGCCGCCATATTAAGCCAACTTGCTAGTAGACTAGTAAACAATCATGGCAGACGCCAGATGGTCGTTCCAAAGCCATAAGATGTCGAGAAACTTAGTTTCCTTTTACGATAACACTTTTTTTTCTTGGAAATATTACAACGGTACAAATATAATTTCTTCTCGTTCCTTACCAAGTCATAACGTAAACAGTGAAGTGTGCACACGTAATTTATGATGTTGTGTACGAAGAAACGTCATATCAAAGCCACAAGAAGGTACAGTGCAAATGTGAATGGAATTAAAAGTTAGTTTCTGTTGCGTGCAAATTAATAAAGTGCTATGTTCTTTACATAAATACTTTGCTGTAGAAACGTTNAAAAAGTTAGTTTCTGTTGCGTGCAAATTAATAAAGTGCTATGTTCTTTACATAAATACTTTGCTGTAGAAACGTTGCAATTATCTGCTATGTGGTAGGTTTTTAAGCACTTTTTTATTCAAGAGTGTAAAGTATAAGTCACGGAAAAAGTGAGGCCGTGTTCGAATTAGCACTTTTAGTTTACTGAAAGGTCACGCGACCTGAATTAGTTGACAAAATAATGACGTACTTGGTACATTAGTATTTATTTAATTTTCAGTAGGTAACAAAACTTGCTAAAATACTAAACTAACAAATCACGACCATCTTTAAAAAGTGATTGTCGACGGCGACCAAACTGAAGCTCCTTAATACTAATATATTAAATAGTGAATTCGAACACGGCCAGCATCGTTTTATTTTCAGATTATTTCCGCATCTAATTTTTTTACGCACCAAATAATTTTCCAAGAGTGATTCAATTATTGGCATAAATCAAATAATTTTAAACAATTTTGAAGAGGTGATAGGTTATCTGTTTGTAGTAAATGGTTTTTAATGCTTCGATTCTTGGTCTTCCAATTCTCTATTCCATGATTCTTAAAGAATCGAGGGTATCCAGGAATCGAAGAATCGAATTTGACATCACTACTAAGAACATAAATCTTAAATTACAAAAACAAAACTGATAATTCGTGTAATGAAGTACTTTCTAATAGTTAGTTTATATTAAATTAAATAAACTTATGCAAAAAAATTTGCTACTCACTACAATGCATGTGAAAATATTGTTACTGTGACATATGGTAAAATGAATGATTGAGAAAACAACACAATTCCTCAAAAATGAATTACACCAGTACATGAATGGAAATATGTACATAATTCATTTTTCTGAAAATGCATTGGAACAAGTATGAATGAAAAAAAAAAANAGTACATGAATGGAAATATGTACATAATTCATTTTTCTGAAAATGCATTGGAACAAGTATGAATGAAAAAAAAAAAGGTAATGAAACAAACTTACATCTTTGACTTTCTCAATACTCGAGGCAAAATCCATACTAGGTTCNGAAAAAAAAAAAGGTAATGAAACAAACTTACATCTTTGACTTTCTCAATACTCGAGGCAAAATCCATACTAGGTTCTTCTGCAATCAACTCGGTATCATCTAGCGGGCAATCACCAGGCGAGGAGAGTGGAGTAGGGTTTAACTCTTCGGTGTCAGTTCTCTTGGGAAGCGGTGGAAGTGCACGTTTCAAGAATGGAGGTTTTCGCACCTCTCCTATGGGCGATTCTGAATGTTCTTGGTCGTCTTCCTCTACAACAGCATCTGGCAGACTCACAATTACATCCTCAGGCTCACGAACTACTTCTTTCTTGATTGTGTTGTGATCTGGAGACGACAGTTTACGAATCCGAAAAATATTGCACAAAGTTTGTTTTAAATTGGTAGAAAAACTGTTTTTTGAAGATGATTTCTTTACCCTGTCCTTTTCTTCCCCACTTCCATCTAATTTTGCACTATCTTTAACGGGAAAATCACAAGAATCTTTGGCCTTTTTGTTTTTAATATTGATCATAAATGTTTTTTTGGTTTTCCTGATGCTGTTATTTTTACAAACATTACCATTTGCACTTCTGGGAGCAGACTTAGGCTCCAAGTATGCATCTTTAACGTGACACTTGTTGTTTTGCACTGGCTTTACTGTTAGCATCACAGGATGTTTTACATTTCCTCTATTGTCGGACGAGTCACTGGAACTAGAATACAAGTTGTGCAGATACTGACGCACCTCATGGAGAGTCATGTGAATGGGCTCTGTGCGGGCAGGGCTCGGCTGTCGGACGGTCGATGTACCTGGGACACTGTGACGCTTCACGCCACCATCGGAAGATAAATCGGGTGTGACTAGCACCGGCCTAGGCAGGAGCGACACTTTGTTCCTAGGATCGTAAGGACGCAAAGAATCTGACTGGGACGATGAAGTGTGTCGACGACGCTTCCGATGATGACGCTGTGGCCTACGTGGCCGCAAGGGTGTCTTGTCGGGGCGCACCACGTCAATAGGTACAGCATAAATATCACTGTCGAACGGCACATTGTACATGTCGCTTATGTCGCTAGCAGTCAAAAGGTCGTGCGACATGGCCGAGGTGATAAAACTCGAGTCGTCGACTCGATTTGCAGCTGGTACGGAGAGAGAATTGTGGGAGCTGGACAGTCGAGAAGACACGAGGGATGCCCGGGAGCCAGGCCGGTTGTGGCAGGGACTGAATGACAGTAACTCAGGAGTCCAGCACAAGCGTGGCCCGCACCACCTGGTGGCCAAGCCCCGGGGAGGAGGATGGTGCTCTGAGCGATGACACTCCTGAGAACAGTGTATCGACCAAGCCACTTTACAGGAAATGGACAGTGCCTCTTCCAGGAGGGCAGAGACAAACTTTGAGGCAAACTTCTCCATCCAATGCATCATGAAGCAACAGGCAACATCACTGGTGAGCAAATGTGGCACAGCCTGAAGTTGGCAGGGTTCAGAGTTTGGGGAAGGAGGGCTGTCCTGGAACTCTGGTGGAGGATCAATAGGCACAATATGTTTGCTCTCTTGCCAGTTGGGTCCTTTCTTCAATGTTCTGAAGTCCTCACAGCATGCATCATCCGAGAATTCCACAGATTCATCCTGCGACATGNAAGTCCTCACAGCATGCATCATCCGAGAATTCCACAGATTCATCCTGCGACATGGACTTCCCATCTCCATCACTTTCTGGAAGCTAAAACAGAGTAAAACAAGTAGTAATTACAGCACTGGAAAAAAAATCTCTCTGACGAAACTTACATATTTGTATCCTTCAAAAAACCCTAAACAATATATAAAATCAACAAACAATTATAAAGTAGTAACAAAGATGAAAGTACTGGAAGTTTTGTTAACTAAAAAGTGAAAACTTAATTAAAATACTAAAAAATTCCCTACAAACTGTAGCAACTTATTAGCGATAATACTTTTAATTTTAAAATAATTACGATTTGTTATAAGCATTTCCAGAGCAAATAAATAGCATTTTTATACCGCAACAAAAACATAATGCACAGAGCAAAGATTTTTAGTATTTCAATACAGATTTTATCACACTTAAAATAGCAGATTCCATTTTTACAGCCATAAAGATTTATTGTGTGTGCATTAATAGAGTTGTTTTTAATTTATAAACACTAATATCAATGCATCCTTATGTGCATACTCAAGTAAAATTTTTTTTTTAATATTTCTGCAAATGCATAAACAAGTATTTTATTTTAACTAAGGTACCACACATAAAAAGATCACATTTTACAGTTTTAATTTTTTTCTAGTGTCTGCTTTGCTATTTTGCTTATTTCATTTAATAATCATTTTAGTTGTATCGATACAGAATCTTAAATGTATTGATCTGATTTACTCAACCTGGACATTAATAACTAAAAATTTATTTAGTCTCTTTCCCCGTCTTCTAGTATGTTTGGGAAAACAATGAGTTTAATATTTACATTATTTTTAACACCACTTGGTTCAAAAATTTTAGTACAAATTGTTTCCAAGATAAAAATAAATATTTTGGCTAAATTTTATTTTAGTTTTTGTTTTAACATAAATTTTGGCATTACTTTAGTTTTATTGCTATTCACCATATAATCTTGCCTCTCGTGCATCACTACTTTTGTTTTTACAGTACCAGGGCACTGAGAGCTGCCTTGCTAGCATTACTTTGAGGGTATGGCTGCTAGGAACCACAGAATTGACGTTTGAATCAAGGTGGCTAGATGGCTAAACATTTAAGATAAATGATGAGCATTATTCTGTAAGAAAAAACACCTGGTGGATAGGCTGCTTCTTACTGTTCCAAATAGTCAACTCTCGATTCGACGACCCTTCACAGTTCCCGAGAAAAGGGTCGTTATTACAAGGGGGTCATCAATGGAAAATTGTTTTATGGTTCCCCAAAAAAGGGTCATTTCAAGAGAGTTGCTATTCCAGGGGTCTTAGAATCTAGAGTTAGCTATACTAACAATTAGAATTGAATACAGCACACACTAAAGTGCTGGCATTATGTAGGGCATTGATACAGATTTCCCCAACATAGATGTGCTTAATACATATCCTGATATAGTATTGAAGTACAAATTCTTGTTTCTTTTTTAATGTAGTTAGCTACATTAAAAATATTATATATATATATATTTATAGTATCTTGAAAATTTAAGGGAAGATTACATTTGGTTTTTAACATTCTGGAAAAGATAAAATAATTAGGTTATAATGTAATTAATATTCTTTTCAAACTAAAAAGTGTGGGCAAAAATATGCATTTTTTTTCCCCCCTTACAAAGCAACTGGTTTGGTATCTGTTGCAGAATGTACTGCAAAGTAGAAACTTATTCAACCAAATTTCTGAACAACCCTTAAAATTGTGGGATTACAAAATAGCTAGAGATGGTGGAAAATAGCATTTGTTTGTGCAGAGTATTTATTTTATTTTCTGCAGTATCTCTAAATTTTACAGGGCAGTGGCACTGAACCAATGCTTTTGTTTTGAGGAAATCCCTTATCTTATGAAATTGAACACCTGCACCATGTTAAATGAAATTGAATCAAAATACTATATAATATAAAAAAAAAAAACTGATAAAATGTGATAAAGCAGCCGTGGTGTAATTAATCAAACTAAGATTGTAGAGTAAAACTTTGGACCACACTGAACTTGAATTGGAGTCGAAACATAGCATATATGGCCCGAAAGTGGCATTTCAGGTAAATTTTTCAATCCTGATTGACAAGTAAACAAGAGCGAAGATGACAGACTGAAAGCTGTGTAATAACATCTTTCGGCAATCGCGAGAACTAGAGAACATACAATTTAGAAAAAGAAACACATGATAGAGAGAGTTTATCTGTAGTTTTTGTTCTGGAGTTCTTTTGAAGACAACACTTTTCTTTTCTACCCTTACTGAATAAAAAGTCTCCCTTCCTACATATTTTTACCATCCGATAATTTTAATATTTTGTTTCCCCAACATTAGGTTTAAAAATAACTGCACGTCCATTTTGGTCAAGACATTTCGCATTTCCTCTTTTGTGGACATTATTGATTTGTAGCTTAGAATTTGCTTTAAAAAAAATTTAAAACATTGTATGTGCAAACAAGCAAACAATAAACTTCCAAAATGGTGGCCTTTGTTATGCTCACACTCCCCGTGCACTCTTGTTGGCCCAGTTTCTACATTCCAGTCCGCCTTGCCAACTCGAGTGGATTACTCACTCCAGTTCTACTTCAGTCCAGTCCAGTTTACGGTAAAGTTTCAATCAGGATTCTGCAGTCCACTTAAAGTTCAATCTGGATTGAAATGATACTCTAAACACAGTACAGAAGGAAATTTTCTGCTCTAGTTTTGGTACACGACATAAGCTCTTCCCCGTATAAATATAAAACTGTGGTAATTTGTGAATAGCCCTTACTAAACCTTATGTGGCTACTGTATTAGCTCACGAGCAACATGGGCGGACATTATAGTGAGATCAAACTGTGGCCAGTGAATGAAAAAAAAAATGTGGACAGAAAACTTTTAAG
This sequence comes from Clitarchus hookeri, assembly GCA_002778355.1. NCBI lineage: Eukaryota > Metazoa > Arthropoda > Insecta > Phasmatodea > Phasmatidae > Clitarchus > Clitarchus hookeri. The sequence continues at coordinate 274,119 of NQII01000455.1, read as the reverse complement.
GATCGCAGCACAATACTGCAGGCATTAAAAAATGAGATATTGTTTAAACCTATTTCTCAGAATTATCCACACAACTCTTTTGCATAAATGGTAATAGATTCTATTTAATACATATTGCATTTCAGTACATTGAAATAGTAACCTCAGAACATAAGTAACATCAAATATCAAACAACAAAAGTATGGACAAAATAAACTATAGATATGTGGCTAGCTAGATACACATGTTAATGTTATATATTTTTTCTTTATTAGTTGGTAAGTGATGTGTATACTGCTCATTTAGATGTACACAAATCATACAGTAATGTCTCATGTATAGATTTACTGAAATTAGCCAAAATAAACTGTTTATTGATTATAAAAATTGGTCGAATTTTTATAGACTTTGAGGTTATAGCAATTTGTAGCTATGAAACATGCTTATAGCATTTATTAGCGCTTATATTCTTAAAACTCTTTTACACCATCTGTAAAAAATAGCTGATAAATGTCATTACCTCCATGGCAAACTGGCAATCGCCACTACTGCTGGACATGGAGCCGCTGAAGGTGTTGGTCAGCAGCAATCCGCTGTCGTCGCTTGACGCAAACACTTCCGACCAGCCAGAGCACGTGGCAGGAGATTCCATTCTACGTCCTCGTTCATGCTACCTCCTTCACTTTCTAACTGCCAACAAAAGCAAAAACAAAAATATCAATAGCAGCATTTGCAGAAGTTGACAACACACGTTGGCCCCTCTGCCAGTGTATTTCTTTTGGAAATTAAGTTTAATGCTACATTACGTGCAGCACTCTGATATGACTAAATCAAGATAAATGTTTCAACGATTATAAAGTATGCACTTGTACAAACTCCACCACAAACGTCACCGAGATCTAGTAGGTCAAGTATACTGTGCTCTCTGCCCAGAAACAGCAAGCCAGCAGTTGGTTTCCATCCCTCTACTAGTTGGTGAGCAAAATGTATGAGGGAAAAGGCAGGATGTAGTACGATAGTTGCTACTGGAATTCCCCACACAGCTGAACACTTTCCTGGTCACCCCTCACCTTGACTCGCACATACGTGAGACAACCGATCCTAATTGCCATGTTGGAACGCACATTAAACTGTTGTCTATCATTCTTAGGTTCTTGAGCCCTGGTACATCACATGGTGTGTACACTATTTGAGACCCCAATTAGCAGGGTCTAAATCCATCCTGAGTAGCTTCCTGCCTTCCTAAAGTATGAACAGATGTTTAATTGCCACAGTAATTTTATCCTCGGAGCATCATCTTGGCTTCTTGTCCCATAGCCCTTCAGACAAATAGAGGGATAGTCCTCTCAACTGTGTAAAAGGGCCACAGGGCTGTAGTAGTTAAAAAGACTACTCTCCTCCCACTACTGCGAACCAGGTTCAATTCCTGGCGGTGTCACGTTGAGTTTCACATTTGAGAACCGTGGTGGAAATTGCCATTGGCAGATGGGTTTTCTTGGTGTGGTGTTACTCTGCCCTCAAATTCTGCCGCTGCTCCATCTTCACCTTATTTTACCCTCGCCAATACAAAACTTTGCTGTTAAGTGCTGACGAGAATCTCTTAACATAACTTTTTGAAGAAATCTCTCACCTCTTTGCTGAACACCATACTTCGATGAAGCGGTACTCGCACACCAACCACCATATTAAAAAGTAGCAGTAAAAATAATTTTTTAACTAGTTATCTTAATGGTGCACATCTACCTCACACCATGTTTTGAGTGTAAGTGTTTGCATTTTGGAATCTTAAAAATTTACTGCTATACATTATGATTATAAGTTACATGAAGCTTTTCTTTGCATATTTATCTCATCTATCAACATTTTAGTATACGTGCATTTTTGTACTTGTTCCTCATTTTATTGTGTGTTTTGTCTCTTGAGAAATATAGTTTAATGCAATGTTTGCATTTCCTTGTGATTATGCATTATTTAGTGACAAAAATTAAATTGTCCTTCACACATTTTCTGCTTTCCCCAAATTATACCATCCTCAAAACAAATGTGTACAATTTTGTATTTATAAGTTTAGTTGTATAATAGATTTACTGAAATGCCATTATCTAACACATGACACACTTCTTATTTGGTATCATGGATTAGTTTTGATTATTGCAAAACAGTTACCGGTACTTACTATCCCAGGTCAGTTAATTTCTCTCTAAACATCTAAAACTGTTGATCCTTCTAACATTATAGGTTAATCTATATTTACGCACTACCTTCGCCTACATTAATTTAGGGGTTCTGTTATATTAAAATACAGCATTCTACAATTACCCGTTTGAGACTGTTTCATTAATAAATTTTCTCAAAAGTGTGTAACAATTTTTTATTTTTGCATTTTATTTGTATTAAATGGTACTAATCATTTGTTTAGGTCACATTTTAAATCACAAGACTTATCGATGTAAAATATGAAATGCTAATTCAGTGGCAGATCCAGTGAGAGAACCCCAAACCCAAGGCCAAAAAAAATTCCAGTAAGTTATGGTGCTAATATGTTTTTCCCACAAATATTAGCTTTAAATTCTCCTTGTGGAATCTAATATTTATTTTGCTGTGCAAGTTGTCTATGTACTCTACCATAATGGTGTTTTGACCATGCTGTGTCCCTGCATCCAGTCAAATAGTCAGCTCCAGTAATAGATATAGAGCTGTTAATGTCAAAGTCGTTCCTTGCAAACCAGGAACAATGAGTGACCGGTCAACAATACCAACCAGAAATGCACAATAAAATTTCCATCCGAGTCCTACAAAAATAAATTGTGCAGTGCCTTTTAAAAATATTTTATTGTTATAGATACACAATACAAAACAAGCTTAGGTGTTATACAGGATACACNAGTCGTTCCTTGCAAACCAGGAACAATGAGTGACCGGTCAACAATACCAACCAGAAATGCACAATAAAATTTCCATCAGAGTCCTACAAAAATAAATTGTGCAGTGCCTTTTAAAAATATTTTATTGTTATAGATACACAATACAAAACAAGCTTAGGTGTTATACAGGATACACCTAAAATAGGTGATTAATCACCTTTGTGCCAAGAAAACAGAATTAATCTCGATAGATTTCATGATTCTATCTATAATGAAGTTGAGATGAAAATTAGGCGGCTATTAATAACGGTGGCTTGCGAGCAGAGAAAGTTGAAGTGAGGTGGGTATGGGGTAGAACTGAAATGCAAAGGTGGGAGAAACTGGAGATCCTGGAGAAAACCAGGTGACCTGCAGCATCATTCGGCACAACTATTACATAACGCTTTTATAGTTAGGAAATTTAATTAACTAAATCAGATAATCAAATGCAGTCTCACATTAATTTTTGCCAGTCATATTGTAATTTTCTCAATTGTTATATTCTGCGTGAGAACTATTTTGCTACAGTCCAAAAGTTATTTGTTTGACTTAGCAAAGAGTTCCCTCAAGTATATCATCTTGAAATAATGTACATTTTTGTCACACTTGTTTTACAATATTTATTGCATTTCTATTTTTAATAATGCAAAATTATAGTGGGAGCCTAGAAATAGGCTTAATGTGGGAGCTTTATAATGTTAAAAATATTTGCAATAAATGTGAATTTTAAATAAAAGAGGCAAAATTTTGTCGTCCAAAGAATGATTTTAAATGGCAGCCTTTGTGGCAGAGGTCACCGAGGCATTCCATTCAGATGACATTTTGGGTTCAAATCCTGAGAAAGACATAAATTTTTTTTGCAGTGTTTAAAGGTAATATAAGGTTAGTTTGTATGCCACCTCAAATCAGCATTCTGGCATAAAAGCAGGGTCTTAACATGCCATATAAACTAAAGAAGACGTTCAATTTACAAAGCAACGAAAAAAAAATCATAACCTTAAATTTTGGTATGCAACTAAACTGTTAATTACTGTTCACTAATATTATGTGAGTATTGATACTGAACAGGTTCGTTACAATCTGCTGAAAATGCAACCACATGAGTATGAAGAATACTGTTTAGACATCTTGCATCTTATCAATTGCTTTCTTAGCTTACTCAAGAGTGTATCCATATTGTAATATAACAATTAATGTAAAATTTCTCTTAAATTTATTTCAGAGTGAGCCAGCATATATTCACAACTAACATACAAGGTAAATACAAAGAAAATGTCTACAGCACAAAAATTTGTGTTGTTCAAAATAGGACGAGACTAGTGCCCCATGCCCCACTAACACTTCCAGCAACATCAGTTGTATGCATTCATCCCAAAACTACTTATAATTTGTATATAACATCAGTTAGCTCTTGTATATTCAACCAAACTAAATACTCAATGTCATTGATTTTGTGTACCACATTTCTACATTCAAGAAAATTTAACAGAAATACGGTTAAAGCTGCTACGGGATAAAAGAAATGTGTTCCCTGTGTTACTGCAATACTCAGGAAAAATGATAATTTTTATGACTGTAGGCAACCCTTTACTTTTTTAATTAGTTTCTGCACAATGGCTAGCAGGGCGGTGGAGTCACGGAGTTTGAGTTGGAGCAATTTTGGGTGGAGTCGCAGTTGGTTGAAACACAGCAATTCCAACTGCCTTGGCTGACAATCCGCCCTCAAAATAATTAGATCACGCTTGAGGGCATCACTGAAAGAAGATATGACACAGGAGAGCAACAATTTTTTTAACTTTATTTATTTAAAACATTAAATATATTTCACAGTATTGTGTATTATACAGTTGAGGGTCTTTGCATTTGAGTATTAAACAAGTGTGTGTTATTTTAATTGAATTTTTTACACACATATTAAAGATCTCGCTTCACCATCCTGGTGGAGACATGCGCAATCTAAACACAATCCAGAGGCCTGTGGCTCACATGGTTTCTTGCCTGGCCAAATCCTAGATCGTCACATATGGTGGATAGGCCCCTCGTGGCTGAAGGAGCCAACTGATCACTGGCCAGCAAGTATTTTGTGTAGTGATATCTCTGATCCAATCCTGCTGGAGAAAAGTTTTGAGAACCCTTACATTATTGAATGACCTAGATGAATTAATCTTGAGATATAGCAGTTTGACTAAGCTTCTGCAGTGACCTACGTATTTCACTTTGTCACACGCCCTCTACAACTTGCACACCAGAGAACATTTGGTCTAGCAAGTTAGAGAAGTCAATGCATTTCTGGCTGTTTACATGACCAAGCAGCTTCCTTTAAAAATGTTTTGGCTGCTTTGACAGCACTCTTCTGAGCAAATCCAAAAATTGGTACTATTTTGTTGGCTTGTGGACTGATCAGGGTAGGGAGAAGACTTCCTCATTCTAACGTGCTCTTTGAGCACAAGCACCCTACTTTGCTTTCTAAATTGCATCCACTCACTGAACTGGTGATACGTCACTATCATGAACTCAACCAACATCCCGGCATCCAGACACTTCAAAGCAATCTTAGGGAGAAGCTCTGGATCCTTGCAGATAAAAGTGCCATTACCAGTTGTGCCTGTCGCTGTGTAGAATGTTTTAAGGGAAGACCATCTCTAACTGTCCCACTGATGGGATACCTTCCAACCACGAAAGTCCAGAAGATGAAGTAATTTGCAAAAGCTGGAGTGGATTATGCTGGTCACTTCATGATCAAAATGGCTCGTGTTCATAAAACAGCTGTGTTGAAGGCCTACATGCGTATTTTTGGGTGTTATGCCACCAAGGTTGTACATGCGCCTACAAGCATTTCAATGCCAGTTGAGGAAGATCTTCAGATAAATACAGTGATTTTGGAACAAACTTTGTAAGGACCCCCAAAAAGCTGAGTGAGGTACAACACCTACTTACATCACCACACCACCAAAATGCAGTAGTGGACTCTTTCTTCTCTTGGTGTCACATGAAATTTTAATCCTCCCTCACCCCTTCATTTTGGAGGATTATGGGAGAGTGCAGTCAAGTTGTTTAAATCTCTTCTTAAATGTCTTAGTATCAGTGGAAGCAACACTGAACTCCCGACCCCTGTGTCTATGTTCCAATCCCAGTGACTTTCGGACACTCACTTCAGGCCATTTTCTGACTTCTGAGCCATTTAGTTTCCTTGCCTGAACAAAACCTAAGTAAGATTCAACTGAACCGTTTGCAACATTGGAAACTTATTAAGCACCTGAAACAAGACTTTCTGCATCAGTGGCACAGAGATTACTTGCATACATTTCAGCAGCGCTAGAGTGGCAAGATCAAAGTGCAAGTCTCACTGTTAACCAGTTAGTTTTAGTGAAGGACAGACTTCCACTACTTCAATGGCAACTGGGACGCATCGTGGAACTTCACCCTGGAAGTGATGGAATGACCTGGGTGGCCACCATGCACACTGCCACAACATTCAAATGTCCAACAGTGAAACTTTGCCCACCCCCTTGTGAAGGTTGAAATGCAGCATTTCAAGTTGAACTGGATGTTGAGACGTGTAAATAGTGTATGTTTGTGTACAAGTGTAATTGTGGGACTCAAGACAGATTTTAAACTTCCTGTGATGCAAACAACAGTGGTGCCATCAAGTAAGCAGTAAACTAACGACAAGAGTTGGCATTCCTACTCTTCAGTTGTTCATTGTCTATCATGGTCATAATTATTGAGAATAGGGGCTTTTCTGAAGGAAACGTACACCCACAAAAGTAACAAATGGGTTCTGCACAGGTTACCTTTTTAATATTGAGGAGGGATACTGGTAAAATAAGTAGAACGTACTAAATAAAATAGATATAAGTATGAGCAGTTCGGCCACTTTGTTTACGTTGGACGCCATGTAAGTGTGTCAACGCCATCTATCGGCTGCGGACGTGAAGACGGACGATGGTTTAGTACGCCATTTTATGGGATACAATGCAGTTCGCAGTGAATGGAATATTATGTGCACGTAGTTTGCAACGTCCGAACCCAATCGTGTGAAGGCTTGTGATTGAAGAATGGTGAAGAATGATTTAATTGAGAAATACAAGTACTTTTGTGCATTTGCCAGTTCATAGAATTAACATTTTTTTGGCCACTACTGGTTGAGTTTCAAGTGCATCACAATGGTAGATGAATTGGCCGAAGGCAATGGAATTGTGCCCGCCGCCTACCTAGGTGAGCTAATTCATATAAGTCTGGTGTATTTTACTGTTACTTTAAAACCCCAAAATCCTAGATTAGACTAAAATCGTAGGTTAGATTAACACCCTACAATCCAAGGTTAGATTAAAACCCTACAATCCTATTTTAGATTAAAAATATAAAATAGTGATTAGCTCATTGTGGGGTTAGGTTAAAGGTTAGGTGGGCACATATTACGAAATTGGCTAGACAAATAATTTTACCCCACAATCCCTGATTTTCATAGCCCTCCCCACCCACTATCGTACTTGTGGTTTGTAATGGTAGTAAGTTAATGCCCCTAGTAAATTCTTTTTGTGTAATTAGTAGGGTGGAAATATACCATTTTCCATGATTTTTTCTTTTATTTTCAGAAAAGCCTCTATTCTGAATAATTACCAAAAGATTAAAAGACATAAACGGCGAAAGCTATATTTACAATAGTAAAATGCTGAATTTGGCATTTAACCCTTCCAATTCCATCTCATTAACGTCGAATTATATGTCAATATCATACCATTTATCAACAACACAATCATTAAGGGATAAAAGGTAAAGTGAAATGACACATCTAATAGCTGTCCCCCTAACATGTTATTCACAAAGTCTTCATTCGACATCACAATCTGAGGATCATATAACCCCATGAGCATGTTCAATTTCACTACTTTCAATACACGGTGAACTACAATTATTGAAACATTAGTTTGAAATGCCATTTCTCGCAACATGTCGAACTTATCGGCAAATACAAACTTTGTGCCGTATTAATAAACATCACAGTGATGGTCAAAACTGTTACAACTGTGAATTCGGTGCATTTCCTACTAGCCCCACTAGAGAACACGTTCATGCAGCCTGAAGTACGGTCTGAACCGTTTAGAAAACACAATTAAAAACATAATAACTATGATGAAACACTTTATGTATAAACGCATCTGCAATATTTTCAAGAATGATGATTTACAACACCCTTATAATATGAACTTACGCTTCAGGAATTTTCTAATTTTCACACAGCTGAGTGAAAAAACATTCATTGACTACTCCATGGAGAAAACATCGTATACGCTACTCCTCATCAGTCTTGCCAGATGAGGAAATTGAAATTCTGGTACCATGCAACGTAAAATCCTGGTATTCCCCATAATATTCAAGTATCGAGATAAAAATAAGACCCACGACCGCACACGTCTTCGTCTAAATTTACTTTAATTACATTGCAGTAATTTGAAGTCCCAAATAATGTTGATAATAATTTCCAAACAACAGATACTAAATTAAAATTTTAATTCACTATAAACATACTCATTCCGAGACCAAATAATACACTTTAAAGTTTTCGAAGGAATAGTCAAATTTTACACTGTGTAGGACTAAAAACATAAATTACTCTTAAGCAAATGGGGTATACACAATTTTTATTGTAGTTAACATAAACAGTTTAAATTAAGAGCACTTTCGATACATCAGTAAATTTTAGAACATATTGTGATCAACAAAAATCTCTAATTTTAAGGTGTACTAGAATGAGAAAAGTCTGGTACCTGGTAGGAAGAGAGAAAATTTGTCTGGCCGCACTGCTCTGCATCCCTTATTGTGAGGGACATGGTGGAGTGGAGGTGGCGTTTTGGGGTATGAGTTTCTGCTTATAGGCTTTGCGTCTTGTTTGTTTGTATGTTTTATTGTGTCCTTAAGATATTTTTTTCAATACATTGCTGTACAAAGATATTGGACAAGTCAAATTACAGTATACAAAGTTTATACACTGGACAGACACAGCAAAACACGCACAACCACACACACACATCAGATTACACTACAAGCATCATAGCCTTTCTTCATAATGTGACTAATCTTCTTCCAACAAACTGTAGAGCGACATCGTTTTACTGAAACAAGAAAAAGGGTACATGCAAAACCGGAACAAAAAATGTGTACAATAAATGTTATTGAGTAATTTATTAATTTTTGTAGTTTAGATATTCATTTACATTATAAAATGCACATTCAATAAAAAAATTATTTCAGTGGTTTTTAAAGAGTTTTTGGTTACAGAAACAAATTTCCTGTAGATGGTGTGGTAATTTATTGAAAAGTTGGCTGCCAAGGTATGACTGCCTTTTCTGGACTAGTTGTAAGTAAACTGAAGCCATGTGTAAGTTTTTTTTATATAAGTGTCTGCTTATGAAAGGATTCATTTTTCTAAAATAAATAACAATTTTTGGACACGAATATCAGTACCGAAAACAAGTACTCCCATGAAAATGTTAAAATCTCTGAACTCTTGAAAAGAGGTCTACATGAGTCTGACTTTCTTTTTTTGCCTTTGATTATTCTTGCAGCTATCTTTTACATGAGAAACACTTTTTAACTGTCAATGGAATTACCCCAAAAAAATTACCGTAACACATGATGGCATGAAAATATGAGAAATATACCACTTTTGTTGCATTTTTGTTCAAGACCTCTGCAACACTTCGTAGAGCGAAACAGGCTGAACTTAGTTTAGGTAAAATATAAGCAACGTGCGACTTCCAGTTAAGTAAATTGTCTACTTTTAAGCAAAGAAACTTAGACACAACTGATTCATTAATTTTGTCTCTGTTGCTGCTAACATATGAATTAGTGTTTTTTTTTGTTCTTTGTGAGGAAATTCATAACTTATGGTTTATAAAGGTTGACATTCAATTTTTTTTTGCAGTAAACCATGCTTCGTAAATATTGTGCATGTTTTTTGCATAAGATCATTTTCTGAGTGACCAGAGATTAAGATGCTGGTATCATCTGAAAATAAAATTGGAGTAGTGCCTGAGATTAAGGCACATGGGAGGTCATTTATATAAACTGGGAAGAGTAGGGGGTCTAACATTGAACCTTGTGGGACCCTATGCTTTATTTTTCCTGATTCAGAATAGAATGAGGTAGTTTTTCCATTGATCCGCGCTTGTTTTCTGTTTGAAAGGTATGAGCTTATTAGTTGATTGGGTGTTCCTGAGACTCCGTCAAACTTTAATTTTTCTATAAGAATGTTTTGTGATTTACACAGTGAAATACTTTAGTGAGGTCGCAAAATATTCAATTAGAAGACATCTTTTTATCAAGTGCATAACACTACCTGAGCGGTAGGGAACAGTAATGCGGGTGCCATCCGACGACTATGTTAAGAAAAGTCAGAATATTACACAATATTCCTATTTCGAATATAATGGGCGCCAGATTACTGGGTGAGCACGAAGTCACAGTTCTCAGGATCGTGGGCTAAACGACCATGTGACTGTATCCCCTGACACACATGGTACAAATTTACAGAAAAACGTAATACATAGCCGGGGTATTCAGGCTCCTCAGCACGCCTTAGTATTACTTTTTACCTTATAAATGAAGGATGCCTCCTTGAGGCGTCGATAACTTCCTGGATAGGGCCAGGGCCCGAAATACTACACTAAATGAGAACTCACAAGTTTCGGTTAACTTATGTGAATTGTATTGCCGAATAGTGTACACAATTACATGTATACAATGAAAATTAAAGCGGACCTGACTCACAAGGCCTGCCAGCGGCTGTTACTATATAAAAATACCAAAAAATGGTGCGAAAACTTACAATAGTAATTCAACACTGAAATGTTTGGGATGGGCATGCCTTAGATTGAGGAGAGTTTAGAGTACTTTCTTAGGCACTAATTTAAATACAACACAAGATTATGTGGTACTTTGTAGAGCATGTGGGAAATTTAGGTCTGTTAAGTTTTGGGGCACTCTATAACCAGAGCAGTTCGGCTGAAATAAAGATTCATTATTTCCCACATCACTAATTGGCTTGATTAGACACACTTTTGAACTCAGAAAATTATATAGAACTATTTAATTACCCTTGTCTTGCTACTACACACCTAATTAAATATGCATGTTTAAGGCATTTAATCTGCTATTACTTCGCAATCCCCTATGGGTGAATTTCACAAATATGATAAATTCTAATGCTATTTGATAGACATCCAAACAAGTGAATCCTATCCTTATTACACAGATCTCTACGGACACCACAGGTTTGATCACTCGATATCGGGTCATGACCCATTCCCAAGTGAACGATGTGAACAAGCATAGGGACGCACGATGTGCATGTTCCGTGAACCGCACTAGTGCAGTGACTGTGGGCCGATGACGTGTTGACAGTGGCTGTGCCAGACCATACCGGTGGGGGTCACGTCATGCGTTAAGAATGCAATTTGTTAGTTTGAAAATTGCATAAGTTATTAAGGCGTTCTTCCTAAAGCCAAACTGAAAATTTGATAAAAGTTTGTGATTTTCAAAATGTTGCAGCAAACTCCTGTAAAATTAGTTTTTCATTAGCTTTTGAAAAGGAGGTAAGACGAGACATTGGTCTATAATTGGTTAAGTTGGTCTTGTCACCTTTCTTAAACAATGGTGTTACCATAGCCCATTTGAGTCTGTCTGGAAACAATCCTGTATTGAAGATAGCATTACAAATATTTCTTAATGGAACACTGAATTCAAAAGCATATTGCTTTAACCTATGGCTAATGCCATCATAGCCACTTGATTTTGGTGTCAAAGTATTGATTGTTTTCTCCACTTATTTTCGAGTTGTATGTGTAAAAGATATAGCAAGGTATTCGGTACCCTGGAGTGTAGAAATATGTTTGGTATCATGTTTAATGTTTTTGTTAATCATGTTTTCTACGACATTTAAATAGTATGAATTAAAAGCATCTGACACTAATTTAGGGTCTGAGAATATACAGTTGTTTGTTTTTAGACTTACAACTGGACATTGCTCTATTGTTCTCCCTGTTGTGTTTTTTACAATATTCCATGAAGTTTTTATTTTGTTTTGAGAATTCTGAATGTGCTTAAAGAATTTTTTATTTTTTAATTTTTTTAAAGACGTTACGCAACATTTTGCAGTATTTCCTGTAGCGTTTCTTTGTGTTGGGGCTGCTACTGGTTCTGGCGGCCTTGTAGAGTTTTCTTTTGTTTTTTCAGGAAATTATTATTCATTTGCGAGCCATAAATTTTTCTTTGGATTTGTATTTCTGTGAGTCAGTCTGGATGGGAAACTCTTTCCAACACAATAAAGAACTTGGTTAAGAAAAGAGTTGAATTTTTTATTTACTTCGGTACAAGTATACAATGTTGATCCTTGCTCCCCGCTAAGCTCACTTTTGAATAGTAAGACATTTTCCAGCAAAAAATTTCTTATTTTATTGTTGAATATGCTTTTGGAGGGCACTTTTATGGAAGACATAATTAATATTTGTATCTCATGAACCGATAAGCCATTTATTACTGTGAGACAGTGGCGATCTGCAACTGCTTTTCTATAAATGAAAATGTTATAAATTGCTGTCTGACTGATTCCTTCTATTCTGGTAGCAAAGTTTACTATGGATTTAATGATGAAGGTATTGAGTAGACTATCAAGTTAATTTTTTTGGTTGATTTCCTTAAATAATCAATGTTAACATCTCCACAGAGAATAATTTCTATATTGGTTCTGTAAATGGCTTTAAGGTTTGCTTCAAGAAATTTTAAGAAGTTCCTAAAGTTGGCAGTATGCCCAGTATTAGCCGAAATGTGGTTGTATGATAAACCCTTTTTCCGGAGACTGGTCATTACGTACCATTCTAACTCATTCAAATGCTGATATGGTGCCATTTGACGCGGACGAGGCATACTGGAATTTGCTTTCATTTAGTTTGATGGCTCTTTCCGGTCACACAAGAGAGGTCATTGCTGGACCTCCGTGTATGCCATTTCTCTGCAATCGTAATCACATATTGCTGGAACACTGTTCTACACATCCTCTGAGTTTGGATTCATTCGGGTCATTTTTTCTTGGTGTTGCAACTTTCACAAACAATAGTAGCAATTTATTTACATATATTTCTTTCTCTCTTTCTGTTTCTCTCTCCGTCTTTGTCTGTCTCTTTCTGCCTCTCTCTGTCTGTCTGTCTCTCATGTCTGAGAGCAGTTAAAACTCACAAATGTGAGCAAATTTTTGAGTCATAATGTATTTTAAAAACCTCTAAATTTCAGCTAGGCAGGATTAAAAAAGAAAATTATATTTCCCACTTGTAACTAAATTTACAAGTATATATTTACGAGCCTAGATGTCAGTTACTTTGCTCGAAAACCGTAAAATGGAATCACTTGAAGCGAAAAACGTGTGTAGCGACCATATAGAGAAAATTGAGTAGATTTATCCTAGCTGGGCATAGTCCAATTAACGTTTTCCAATAATNTGTGTAGCGACCATATAGAGAAAATTGAGTAGATTTATCCTAGCTGGGCATAGTCCAATTAACGTTTTCCAATAATGCACTAATTTCCTGCCAGTACTGCTATTATAAAAATATAAATAAGATTTGAGGGTAAAAAACTTTTTTGATGAATACAAGGCTTTTGTTACACGAATCTCTGGTTACACATGTGTCATTTCACTTACCTAGGTTTGATGTTATTTGAGGATATTGAAAGCAATCAAAAATCTTTAAAAAATTTAAAGTGTTGAAATCTTAGACGTCATCAAAGCTCATCTTAACTTTTCTTTGACATTTGTATTGAAAATGAAAGTAATTGTTTAGGCCTTGCGCAAAAGACAAACAAAATACAAATATCGCACTACCTCTTATTTAGGTGTCTTTATATAAGTTCTTTTGTATTAATTACAATGTTTTACCAAGCAAATAATAAACTGCTTTAAAAAAAAAAAATGTTGTTAGGCGGTAAATTTAAAGGAATTTTTGAAAAGTTCAAATCTGAGGGAAATTTGATAGCAGTTGGATGGAATTACCATTTGGCTGTTTTTTTTGGTTGAGTTGTGAAGTATTAATTTGTTGTTTAAAAAATAAAGTTTTTGCTATATTGTTTGCACGATGGATGTGGTATGTGTGGGATTTAAGTCAAGAGCGATAAATTCTTATGTTCAGTTGACATATTAAAATACATGAAATTAAATTTAAAAATGAACCTAGAAATTGCAAAAGGGGCGCTATGATTGTGTGATTTGTGGGGTATGAATGTTAGAAAAATGGGAACAAATTTACAATGCTGAAAAAAAGTGAACTATTTTTTACTCAATACAGCATATGTGTAGGATAATTTAACAGACACTTCTAGATGAAAATCATCCAGCAAAATCACACTTTAGACTTAAGCAATTTACATACAATCTGCATTGCAGTTAACTGCACAGGTTCGTTCAGGTTGGGATGCTGTTGTAACCTGAACAGGATAGTACTGTGATCTTTTCTCTTTTTTTTTTGTGTTCATACTAATTTATACATAGGTTAACTTATTACATCATGAGGTAATTATTCAGAGTAGCGGCTTTTTTGTGAAATATANATACTAATTTATACATAGGTTAACTTATTACATCATGAGGTAATTATTCAGAGTAGCGGCTTTTTTGTGAAATATAGGTAATTATCTAGTTTAGGGGCTTTTCTGAAAAACACAATAAAAATTTAAAATTATGATATATTTCTACTCTACTAATGATGCAGAACACGAATATACTAGGGGCATTAACGTCCGACTAATTTCGTAATATGTGCCCACCTAACCTAACAAAACCTAACCCCACGATGGGCGAATCACTATTTTACATTTTTAAACTAACCTAGGATTGTTGGGTTTTACACTAACCTATGATGTTAGGGTTTTAAACTAACCTAGGATAGTAGGGTTTTACACTAACCTAGGATGTTTGGGTTTTATACTAACCTAGGATGTTTGGGTTTTACACTAACCTAGGATGTTTGGGTTTTACACTAAAATACGAATGTAGGATTGCAGGGATTTAAAGGAACCGTAAAACACACCAAAAGAATGTAAATTGACTCACCTAGGTAGGGGGCTGGTATAATTCCTCTGACGTTAATAGACACAAACAAACATATTTTGCAAGTTTTTTATAAATATGTTCTACTTATTTTACACTACGGCCGCTTCAATATCAACTAGGTAAGCTATGCTGAATTCATTAAAACAACTTTTGTTGGCATAAAACGTTTCGTTCATAAACGTAAACAAACTGTCAGAAACAGTCATCTCACAAACTTGTTCAATTTTTTAAAATATGTTGCACTTATTTTAAAGCGATGCCCCTAGTATATTCGTGTTCTGCATCATTAGTAGAGTAGAAATATATC
>NQII01000455.1:234614-258809 GCA_002778355.1 Clitarchus hookeri | reverse complement strand
ATATATATATATATATATATATATATATATCAGAAAGTGATATATTTCCACTCTACTAATTACACAGAACACGAATTTACTAGGGGCATTAACGTATTACTAATACAAACCACAAATAAGATAGTGGGGAGGACTATGAAGATCAGGGAAATTGTGGGGTAAAATCACTAAAAATACATCCACAAAAAATACAAAAACATTTCAATTTAACATTTGTCTACCCAGTTTCGTAATATGTGCCCGCCTAACTTAACTGAACCTAACCCCATGATGAGTGAATCACTATTTTACATTTTTAATCTAAGCTAGGATTGTAGGGTGTTAATCTAACCTAGGATTGTTGGGTTTTAATCTGATCGGTAATTATTAAGTTTAGGGGTTTTTCTGAACCCCTCCCCCTCAAAAGTGGTATATTTCCACTCTACTAATCACGTAAAACACGAATATACTAGGGGCGTAGCTTTAAAATAAGTACAACATATTTTAAAAAAATTGAACATAATTGCGAAATGACTGTTCCAGACAGTTTGTTTACGTTTGTGAATGAAACGTCCTAGACCAGCAAAAGTTGCATTAACGGGTTCTGCACAGCTTACCTTGTTCATATTCAAGATGGCGTAATGTTAAAATAAGTAGAACATATTTAAAGAAATTTGATGTTTATGTATATTGACGTCTACCGCCATTAATAATGGTTGCGCATTGCATATTTCACGCAATCTAGCGGGCGCATATGTCATCACGGGTCATACGTTAGTATGCCAGTGTGCGGCTACAGGTGCGGGCCGTGGTGAGTTAGGTGTTGCTCCGTTCATGATTTAAAACAAAGAAAGCAAGCAAAACTACGTTTGTGCGTTACATTAGCCTATTAAGAGTGCTTCTGTGCATATATTCGGCTGTAAACGAGTGTTTCAGTGCGTTATCTGCGCGTAAGTGGCGCTTTGTGATTTCATTGAGTGAGCTGAGGTTGAATGGGCCGTTGACAGAGGTATGTACCACCCGCCTACATTGGTCAGGAAATTGATATTATTTTGGTGTGTTTTACGGCTCCTTTAAATCCCTAAAATCCTAAATTCGTAGTTTAGTGTGAAACCCAAAAATCCTAACAGGTAGCTTAACGTGCAAATGTAGTTATAATACGTAATTCAAACAAGGTTTTTCTGGACGTTTTTACCCCACAATTTCACATTCTTTCTCAACTAATCTAGGATTATTGGTAGGTAACGCAGAACACCACTATAGTGGCATCATTAATGTATGACTAATTGTATAATAACATAGGATTATAGGGTTCCCATCTAGTCTGTGATTGTAGGGTGTTGATCGGATATTTGATTAATATTGTATAATCTTATATTACTTTACAACCTTACAATCCTAAGTTAGTTTACAACCCTACAATCCTAGGCTAGTTAAAAAATATAAATTAGTGATTCACCCATCGTGGAGTTAGATTCTGTTCTGTTAGGTGGGCACATATTAAGAAATTAGTCGTACGTTAATGCCCTTAGTATATTCGTGTTCTACGTAATTAGTAGAGTGGAAATATACTACTGTTTGGGTTTTTTTTTTTTTTTTTTTTTAGAAAACCCCTTAAACTTAATAATTACCATTTTAACATTACACCCTCCTGAATATTAACAAGGTAAGCTCTGCAGAACCCATTTATGCTACTTTTGTGGATCTAAGAAGTTTCCTTCAGAAAAGTAGCTACTCTGAACAATTACCCTAAATTAACATTAAGCTTAAGGTAAATGTAAACAAACAAAATGGTAAATAAATAACAAAAATTTATTTTACAAAAGCAAAATGTAAAATCTTGAAAAAAAAATTTTTGGTGTTGCGTGGACATTTTTGCTACTAGTTCCATAACCTTCTTTGCTTCTGAAAGAGAAAAATTGTGTAGGATTATTCTGCGGAAACCATTTCTTTTCATCATTATAAATTGTGCATATCGATGGGTAGAAAACCAGTGTACAGGATAAGATCAGTGATGGTGCTCCAGCTCTTCCCTTCTCTTGCTATCACAAAATGAAGCTACTGAGGTGTACGGTGGCACACTAGAAAAAAAATCAGGGTGCGTGGTGCCTCGTACTGCTGCTTAAGTGAGCACCGGTACAATACTGGGCGATGCCCGGCTTGCTTGCTTTGTCTATGGGTCGCTCGCCACCTCCTCCTCCCTGTCTTCATGACCATGCGTGCCCTATGTGATGTTACTGAGGGGCATCTTCAACGCACACACACTCTTTATCAGATGGTAGTTGATCGAGTAAGTGAAGAGAGCAGTGCCCTGGTGGTATCAAACAAAGGTAATTAAGAAATAAATATTGTTAACAGAAGACTAAATGGTTGACAGAAGAGGTACACAAGATGGTGGATGGAAGTAAACAGGGAGTGGCAATGATTCCAAGTTAGGTGACGTTATAGGGGGTGACATTTTAGATGATTGTGCAGGGTCAAGGACATATGACCACTGTAATGCAATTCAAGATGGCGGACAGCTCACCACCATGAATTCTTTGTGCCAACGGTCCCATTTTCTAACTACTCACCTTTCAAATGTCATGTGACAACTTTGTGTATAAAGTATGGTCCAGAACTACAGGTACAAATTCTGTGAGGTGATTCCCTATATCAAATATATGAACAATGTCGTACAGTAACTCGTAAGGGACGTAACCACCCTTGAAAATCAATATTTCTAATGGTTCTACTGGACAATAATAAACCTACATGAGATAAAAGAACTATTCTGTGAATGATGTTGTCTTTAACCAAGACCTGAAAACTGCGAACAGTTGTGGCGTACTATCATCCCAGTACAGTGAGAAAATAGGGGGTGGTATGTTAGTATCCTACCAATGTGTGTGTAACCCTAGGATATTTCTGTAAGATGTCATAATCATACTTACAGTACGTTAATTTACAAATAACGTTACCTTGATGTTACACTCTCAGGTGAACAGTTTGCGAGAAAACAGACAAAGTTTGTAAGAGTGCACTTGGTTGACTACCAGGTATGCAACCCATGTTGCAAGGCAGGTCATTCGAACATGGCTTGACCGCCGTGTGTGAATGCAGGTAATGGTGACAGGACAACATGTTCATACAGTACAGGCTCTGCGGGTTATTGTAATGCAAAGGGGAAAACCGTAGAAGGTAACTGCACAAGAACATGCCTTGCAAATCATCTGTGTGTGTGTTTTACAGTAACTGTTCAAAGTGGTGACCATCATCTTCGTTACACAAATAACAGCGACGCACACTCAACTGTCTGACACGGACAAAGATGTGTGGGGTGTTAGAATGATAGTAAAGGCATCAGTAATCCAGGTGCGAAGTTCAGCTACAGTGTTGACCAGGTTTTCGTGTACCAATGTCTTGAAATGACCTCACAGAAAGAAATCAGGTGGCGTCAGGTCTGGGGGGCTTGGTGGCCAACTCACTGCTGGTCCGTCTCTGCCTATCCAACGCTCATCAAATGTGGGGGTAAGGTGGTGATGGGCTTCCAAACTGAAGTGTGCAGGGGCTTCGTCGTGCTGGTACCAAATACACTGGTGTGTGTGTAAATCCACGTCCTCCAACAGAACAGGCAGTATGTCCTCTAAAAACTCTCAGTAAAGGGGGCCAGTCAAACGTGGCGGCAAGAAGTATGGTCCAATGAGGTTGTCGCCGACAATGCTGGCCCAGACGTTAACAGCAAATGTCACTTGATGACGGTGTTCAACCATTGCATGTGGGTTTACGTAGTTCCAAACGTGACTGTTTCAACTGTTGAGAATGCCATCACGTGTGAAAGCAGTCTCTTCTGTCCACAATATAGCGAGGAAAGCCAGTTTCATTTGCGCAGTTATGCAGAAACCAGCGAGCGAAATCGACACATGACTGGAAATTAGCTGGGTGTAAGGCGTGCACCTTTTCACGATGATACGGGTGTAGCTGTTGTTAGTGCAGAACCCTCAACACACTTTGGTGATTTGCATGCATTGTGCAAGCGATTCCACGTGTGCTGCTTGATAGCAAATCGGCGTTGCGTTTCAACACTTCCTCCTTCCTGGCTGTCCGGACGTTGCGTATCATGCCGGTTTCATACCTGTTCGCTGTAAATGTTTTGGTCTCGCGCAACCGTCTGTCCACAGACGTGAATATCCGATGGCCTGTATGGCATGGTGTGTTCATACAGACATTGTTCTCTCTTGCGGCACCGTACACAAGATGCATATTCGCCATTTCTGTGCATATGTACTGTCTCTCCGTGTTATGATACAACAGTGCAATGCCACCCTGTCGCACACGTTAGCAGGGCTAACTCATAGCTGTGTGCGCAACTGCCTCGTCATGTAGTACGACCTGCCTTGCCTTGGGTTGCATACCTGGCAGGCTACCTAGTGCACACTTACAAACTTTGTCTGTTTTCTCGCAAACTGTTTGCCTGAGAATGTTACATTAATTTGTGCATTAACATACTGTATGTATGATTATGATGTCTTAAAGAGATTATAATGTGGCACGCTCACAGTTATAGCTGGCTTTATAATATTGCAGCCACACAGTTAGGCCGCCATATTTTTTATGCCGCACGTCTAAGTATTGACGTCTGGAAGTTGCCACTCGTCTAGCTCAGAGGTAGTAACACGAGAATATTAAATAAAGTCAAGTTCCGGTTTCTTTACTTTACTTTACTAACCAAGATGCAACAGTTCACATAGTGTTCACATATGCCGAGTATGAACAGGTTTCAGAGATTCACAGATAAACGAGAGGGCAGCACCACAGTCATTGTTGATTAACTATTTCATAAAAGTTGCTCGAAGAAAAAACAAATGCAGCGACCTCCCACACCGGCGGAGAAATAATCTAGCAAGTTCAAGTTTGCCTGTGTGGGGGTTATGCGCCACGCCCGATGCGGCCTAGGCGAGCACTGGATGACGACTGACTTCAGGCGACTGCTCGATATCAATTGCTGGACGGCGACAGGCACACTTGCACTTGTGCTGCCTATCACCTCCCTCTCCTCAGATAAGGGCCTGGCATGGGCTGCCACGCATGCTCTCCACCTGTTATTGAAACTGTGTCGTAGTAAAAGATTATCAAACTTTTCGGGCAAAACTGTCGACGCAGTCTGAAAAAAGCTAATCTAATGTTTACGCGTAACAAAAACTTAAAACTTTTAAAATGGCAACCGGATGCCTGATAAACTTTAAATGGCAAACGTATGCCCGATAAACAGACTGTCATGGTAAACGAACCACGACTGCTTTAATTTTGAACATACACATTGGTAGGATACTAACATACCACCCCATATTTTCTCACTGTACGGGGATGATAGTACGCCACAACTGTTCGCAGGTTTCAGGTCTTGGTCAAAGGCAACATGATTCACAGAATGGCTCTTTCATATCCTGTAGGTTTCATTATTGTCTGGGAGAACCATTAGAAATATTGATTTTCAAGGGTGGCTACCTCCCTTACGAGTTACTGTACAACATTGTTCGTATAATGTTTTCTATTCCATTTTGCATAGGGAATCACCTCACAGCGTTTGTATGTGTAATTCAGGACCACCTGTATATTAAATCAAGTAAATAAGTTGGGTTGAGATGAGAGATTTGGGCGACTCTTAACAACGAGGTCCTGAGAGCTAATGAGGGTGAAATGGGGTGAGAATGGAGCAGTGCCAGAATGCAAGGGCAGGGGAAATGGGAGATTGCCAAGGAAGCCCGCCGACCAGGGGCATTGTCCAGCATGATTCCCACTTGCAAAAATCCAGGAGTGATCCGGCCAGGAATTGAAGCCAGTTCACCTTGGTGGGAAACAAGCAGTCTAACCACTCAACCATCACAGCCCCAACTAAAACTAAAAAAGTGTTCTTTAGGTAATGAAATTTAAAATAAATCACATTAAAATAGTTTTTCCTCACACACAATTAATTGAAAACACAAAATAAAATATTTACTGAGCACTGGGCTCTCATACAAACCAGAACTATTAAAATTCAAAGAAAAATTAAAGAATAGCTTAATATAACATACAAAAACTATCTAAAAATTTATACAATAAAAATATTACCATATTTATGTTTAATGATCTTTGTTGTAATATAAAATAAAGAAACCATACTCAATATTTACTAATGTTCACTTAACCTAGACTATGCAAAAATGACCTACGTAACACAGATTCCAAATTGTATTTAAAAATATACCTACACTAACATAAAATTATAGCATAAAACACAAAGAAACCGGTAATAATGCAGTTTAGGGGCTTTTCTGAATGAAACGTCCTAGACCAACAAAAGTAGCATTAATGGGTTCTGCACAGCTTACCTTGTTCATATTTAGGAGGGGGTCATGTTAAAATAAATAGAACATATAAAATTTTTTTTAACAAAATTGCGAAATGTACGGGCAGTTTGGCCGGTGTTTACGTCAATTGCCATTATTAATGGCCGCACTTTGCTGATCCGACGCTACCTAGTGGCCACAGATGTCATTACGGGCATTTTAATGGTTAATTTTTAAACAGGTCAGTAGCCATTGCGCCTTTGCCGGCATGATTCTTGTCGTCCTAATCCGGCGGATTTAAAACGGAGAAAGCAAGAACGAGTGTTTCTGTGCATTATATTCGCCTATGAACGAGTGTTAGTGCGTAATATTCGGCTATGAACGAGTACTTCAGTGCATAATATTAGCGTATGTGGAGTTTTAGTGGAACATGGTGTTTCGCAGAGTGAGCTAAGGTTAAATTGGCCGTTGACAGAGGAATTATACCTACCTAGGTGAGTTAATTAATATTCTTTTGGTGTGTTTTATGGTTCCTTTAAATCCCTAAAATCCTAAATTCAAAGTTTAGTGTAAAACCCTACAATCCTAGGTTAGTTTAAAAACCAAAAATCCTAGGTTAGTTTAAAAATGTAAAATAGTGATACACTCATCGTGGGGTTAGGTTCTATTACGAAATTAGTTATACATTAATGATCCTAGTATATTCGTGTTCTGCGTAATTAGTAAAGTAGAAATATACCACTTTTCGGTGTTTTTTTTTAAAACCGAAAAGCCCCTAATCTGCATAATAACCAAGAAACCTTTCTACATCTTCCAAAAGGTGTAAAATCATGTGCCTTTGGGGAATGATAAAGCAACTTCAGTAGAACCAAAAATCAAAAAGTACAATTTGATATTTTTCTAATGCCTCCCTTGTTTTAGAAAATGTAGCTGAACTTAATTATTACTTCAAATTGTATTGCTCTCCTAAAAACAGAATTGCCTAGAATGAGCTGTGAAGTAAAACAAAAAATTAACGGGAAAAATTACAGAATGATTGAACTCTCAAAAAGTAGGTATCATTTTCCACTAAACTTACAAAAAAACTGCAAACTTATTTTTTAAGAAAATAAGATGTCTTAGTAGTTGACAAAAAACTATAAAATCACATATTATTATTTTTTTCTTAAATTACGTGCAGATGGGGTTATCTACACAAACCAAGGGTAGTAGGTTTTATTTATCATTTTGAATTACTACAGATCAATGATAGATAAATCTTGTAAAGAGACTATTCACAATATTATGTCAATGACTGATGCACAGTTGATATTTGTCAGAGAAGCATCAGTGAAGTCCTTTCTGGCACCTTTCCATCTCAGAGTTGGGTGGTCTTATTTTATTTTATTTTATTTTATTGTGTGTGTGTGTGTATGTATGTATGTATGTATGTATGTGTGTGTGTGTTTTTTTTTTGTTTCGGTGGTTTAGGGCTAACAGCAAAGCCTCCGACCAAAACCAATAAATTTGAATTTAGTCTTGTTTTAGTATGTGAGATACTGAACTCTGCTGTCACACTGAGAGCTATTGACCATCCACCACCTATACAGTTTTGCCTTGCGTCTGGCATGTCCTGATTTTGCTTGGATGACGAGACTCAGTGGTGCAACTATAGTGGAGCAGTTGCTGCAGGCACCAAGCTCAACAGAGATGCCAAATTTCTGGTTTAAAAAAAAAATTAACATATGAATTATTAAGTAAATTCAAAGAACATTCATCAGAAAATGCATTCAGTATTACATAATTAGTGATTTTACATTCTGAAATGATATGGTGCCAAGCAAATATGGGAGCATCTACAGTCTGCATGCACCTTCAGGCAAGAATTAAAAATAAAAATTCATCAGCTAAGTATGTGCACTGCTGTG
This sequence comes from Clitarchus hookeri, assembly GCA_002778355.1. Classification (NCBI taxonomy): domain Eukaryota; kingdom Metazoa; phylum Arthropoda; class Insecta; order Phasmatodea; family Phasmatidae; genus Clitarchus; species Clitarchus hookeri. The sequence continues at coordinate 250,612 of NQII01000455.1, read as the reverse complement.
CTCATGTCATAAACTTAATAATTAATGATTCTTCAAACATTCCTGAAATCAGAAACTTTTTCGACAATGTTCAGAATCTATACGTATTTTTTGTTCTGTTGCTCGTTGGGCCTTTCTAAAAAAAAAAAATCAATATTCCTAGAAAATACTTCCAAAAAGGTTCAAATAGGTGATCTAGTAAAAATCAAGCACTCGATGCACTTCGTAGTGGCTATTTTGATTTTCTTAGGACACATACTTGGCAAAAATTGGAAAGAGGAGCTCCAAGAAAGAGCATTATTAAATATTTTGTACAGTTTCCTATAGTAACTGTAATTGTATTGAAAACTTTATATCTCGGTTCATACAATTTAAAAAATCTACCATGTTTTGAAGATTACCTAAACTATGCGTCCAAAATTTTGTCTTCCCTTGGCAACAAGATCACAAAAGTGAGAAATGAAGAGTCCACAATAAAAAAGACGTGATGGCCATGTTTTGTGAAAAATGGGAAGTCTTACCTCATTTTTGTGAGAAGTTAAGATGAAAGAGAGGCGTGTTTGATAAAGTACTCGAAGAAGACACTTTTGACAATGAAAAACAATTTCAGGTAGAAGTGTTTGACCGCAGCCTGGACATAGTGAAGACTCAGCTTAATGAGCATTTCCAGGCTATAAATTAAATTTGTGCGTATTTCCAAAGTTTGAAACCTTTGTTTGTAGTTTCTGCAAATTATGAAGAAATTCTGGAATATAGCAAACGCTTTGTTGAAAACATCTGATCTGGCATTACTCCTGGTCTAGGTATACAATATAAAAAAAATATTTTTTGTAAGCCACATTAGACTACTGATTATTAGAGAATTCACATAAAATCTACTTATCCGCGCAAAGTTTCTACCAGGTACCCCAATGTTGTAAGTACATGCCTGATTTTTCTTAGGTGCCGGTGACTGTTGCCTCAGCTGTGAGATTATTTGCCAAACGAAAATTCACCAAGAACTTCCTTAGATGTAGAATGTCGCAGAACCACCTGAACTCTTGGAAAACTAGAGTTTTGGCAATACTATCAAACAATCCACAAGTGAATAGTCATGAAGAGACTAGTTAAGCAATATTTACATATGCTTCCTTGTGTTGATACCTTGTTTTAATAGTTCACATTACATTAAAGCTTATCTTCATAATATGGCAAAAGGTTTCCTCATGACTAGTGTTTTAACTTATATTTTTAACCTATTGTCAACAAACGTCGTTAAATTCATATCAACAACGGCTACCAAGTTCTGGTAACCTTTCTTACAATAACTTAAATATTGTGTATAATTTATTAAGAATTTGAATGTTACCAACAAGCAATAGTATTTATTCTTGGTATTTTATGAAACACTTTTTAATACTAGCAAAAATAAACTTCAGACTTTACAAAAAGTATTAAAGAAATAGAAATGAAAGCGAATTTGAACAGGTGATAGTAAATTTACACAGAACCATTAATACGTCACTGCTTAATGTTAATGGCAAGGAGTGGATTTGGCCCTCGGTTGATGAAGGAACGGGGCACTGGGTCAAAACTGCTCCAGGGCACTTATGACCTAGTTACGCCACTGGAAGACTCCGTACTTTTCTTGTTTGATTAATTTCAGTAATATGTATTGGTGGGTCTAGTTCAAAGTTCCTCATTTTCTCCATTGTTCCTTTATGTTGAAGGTGTGTGTTGGGTTTGGGTATTGTTTCCCCGGGTTGGTTTTCTTAAACTTTATATTGTTGAATCATTATTTTACAAATTTTCTGCATAGTATCTGTACCAAACAGGACCACTTAAACTAATCCAAAATAATTGGGGAACCATGGTGTACAGTTTGCACAAATGTTTGAGTACATTAAAATTCTCTGTTACAGTTGGAAGACATGTTGAGTTTGGGTTGCGAACATCAGCTTTCTGCTACTATTGCATTCCATGTGTACATGGAGTTGTGTGAAGGTAAGAGTGTGGCTGTTTAGATATTATGTCAGTCACTAACGTCTTTGTTATGGTTTGGACATTTGGATAACTTTAAACATTTATACTGGCCTGCTTGAGCATTTAACTTCAGAAGCAAAATAGTCCTACAATTTATATTCTTACGAACATTAATAACTTGTATTTGGTGATGTTAATTTAAGAGGACAGTGTGTGCAATAAGTTAGTACTATTACAGTCCAAACCCAAGACAGGTGGGAACATTTTTTAAAATCAAAGAAGCAAGAACAGATGTGCTGCAGTTGACCAAAGTCATCTGTTTGACAGGCACCAAATAAAAATTCATTTGACTGACACAGCAGTTGATAGACTGGCAGCTGTTTCACTTTTTAGCTGATATAGGCTGTCTATGGTTAATTGAGCTCTTTTGAAATCAGCCTTTGATAAAAAGTCACTGCCCCTACCTCCATACGTCTTAACAGACACCATGATTAACATGTGCCCAGTAAAGTTGGCAATAACAGAGAGAAAGTAGTTCCATGTCTTAAATTTTAATGAAAAGTGTTAGATAAACATTTTTCAATACTAAAATAATTTCTTTTACTTTCTGTTTTTTTATGCATATTAGTGCAAAAATGAGCAATTTGTAAAATATTTGCTTTTCTAATAACTTCACAGTTTCACTTGAGCGACACATGAATAAAGTGATCAGGCCTCTGTGTGTGTTAATTTTACACATGGTGGAAGAATACACAAAGTGCATGCAATTAGATCTTAAGCAGGACTTTCAAAAGTGCTCAGTTTACCATGAACAACCTACAGGCAGCTGTTTGACAGGTCATCGGATGGACATAGGTTTTTACTAACTTGCCACTACAGATTTTAATCGTAGAATAGGGATATGCATTATTTGAGATTTGTTCTGATAAAAATGTAGGAGCAGTGATGATTACTTTGTGTAGGATAACAGTAGTGAGTTACTTGTTTTAAATATTTACAATGAGGGTGAATGATTAAGTGAAATATTTTGAACATGCTCCATTGTTACAATATCTCATCACAGAAAACCAAGTCTGAGACATGAAACAAACACGAAAAATGAGCCAAAAGTAGCTGCAGTCAAAATATATATATAAAAAAAAACATGACGCGGCACGAGCGCTGTCGGATACTTATCCAAGCCTCAGTCTCTGGTGCTCCCCTGGTGTACCATAGTGCCGAATGCCGCTGCTCATTTCGCATCTGTACCATTCCTATTCACAAGCGAGTCAACCCCTTGCCACCTGAGAGGCCGGCAATCCGCACGATGCCGCACTCCAGTCTGAGTGGGTGGACCCACCCCCTCGCTTGCCTTGCCCTGGCCGGCAGGCACCGAATGTGCACGCTCACCACGCATCAAGGCTGGTTTTCCCCTCCAAGCAGCCTGTGCCACCCACGCCTTGCTCGCCACGACTCTCGAGGGTATTTATTCTTATGCTCGCCCTCCAGACAGGGCAGTTTCAGAGCAGTTCTGATCGGAGCATCTTTCTGCAACTCTCGCTGTCTTGCCACACTTGCCGTACCACTTTCCTTCAGCAGCAGCAGTTAGACTTGGCGTATAACGTTACTATTATCAGAATTTGTGTTTCTCAAAACACGAGGCAGAAGCTCTTGTCGCAGAGCGTTCTCCTTGTTTCGAGTGTTGGCCACGTGCCTCATCGGCGTCGGGCGTAACTGTACCGGGGTCTCTCTCGCCCTGAACATTGATTGATATCTCACTGCCGCCCTGCGGCAAACAGCTTGGCAAACTTGGTCCCTCGTCGATCAGACGTTAGCGGGCACAAGTCGGAGATATACATCTTGTAAATTGGTGCTGACGGAATAAAACCTATATCTACCAGTTATCCTCTTTTTGGTCCAATCATTCTCTTTCACCTCCCCTTAATCATTTTGCCTTTTGTGTGCATATCCATTTATCTACTACTAGGTGCACACACAATCGCAGCGATAAAGTTTCGAACCAAAGACTCCACTGAAGGGTGCTCTCTAGTTGCTAGCTGGTAACGCCGCTCTTCTAGATCCACTGTGGCAAGGGGAGGGAGAACCTTTCTCCGAGATTCCTGAGGCTTGAGGAGAACAAACACGTTAAAACATCATGAGACTCAGGCTACAAGCTGGTCATGCCGCTTACCTGAGAACCGTAAAGTCCCTATGTGGGGAACGCTGTGAACCCAAAGAGGCAGTTGAGGTCTGTAGCTGGTTGTGCCGCTCACTCAACTTCTCGCAGAGGGGGATCAGGGGACCCTCTCCCCAAGTCACTATAGGCCCCAGCACCGTCCCTCGTGCAGCGCACACTCCTGCGGGGTTCACCCCAAGGCACCGGCCCCAGGAAGAGTAGATTCCTTCCTGGGCAGACCACGCCAGAACCTGCCCTCCCCCACACTGCTACGTAATATTCAACTACTTTTATGGTCATGCCTGCACCTCCAGGACACCCACTGAATCCGCTAAATCATAATTCTTTATTTTTATTTTGATTTTTATCCTCTGAACATAATGTAACATCACTGACAATGCATAATTGTGTACTCGCAGCTATTCCAAAATGCCCAATCACAAAAGGAATAGTATAACCCCCAGTGCCCAGCTGCGTGCTCTGGTGAGCCAGGGCTAGATGCCCCCAGGGTGCAACCACGTCGGCTCATATGGCCCCCTTAAAATTCTCGTTAAGGAGACTCAGTTTCCCTGGTCTTTAGAGGGATACTGGGCCTGTACACATACCTTCATTTTTCCATGTTGAGTGTAGTAGGTTCCAAACATATAAGAAATTTCACAAGTAATTTTGTCACATAAATAACGAAATAATAAAAAAAAAAACATAAAATTACAGAAAGAATTATTAGATAAAAAAATTGAAAAAACTGACAACTCGAGTTAAGACAGTACAGATAAACACACACACACACACACACACACACACATTCTCCCANAACAATGAAGTAACAGCTGCAAGGCTAGACGACACAACGATGACAGATGACAGTTGGTTTAAATTGTGTGGAAAAAATGAAAAAACCAAGGACAACACAACTAAGGCAGCACAGACAAAAACAAAATTTTGCACAAGACTGGAAGACATAATGATGACGGCACAGAAGAACACAATAGGTTTTCTTAGGCAAGCTTGTCGCAGCATTTTGGGAGCTGACATCTGCTCCCATCTTCAGGCAGACTAAAAGTGAAAACTGGAAACGTAAGGTTGTCTATATATTATATAATACGACTTCTTGCACAGGCAATGGCAGTCAAACTCTATCCTGATTGGCCGCGCACCTCAGAGTGGTTCTTATAGGCTATTGTCCTTGTATGACGATTGATTCACATTCATTTTATATCATTTATGATAGGATTGAATTAAAAAAGAAACAAGATTATATTATAAAACAAATGTGAAACAACCATTGCACGAGGACAAGAGCCTACAAGAACCACTCTTAGGTGTGTGGCCAATCAGGACAGAGCTTGACTGCCAGTGGTTGTGCAAGAAGGGGTTGATACAATATATAGGCAAACTCATGTTTCCAATTTTCACTTTAAGTCCGCCCGAAGACAGAAGCAGATGTCGGCTCTCAAAATGTTGTGTCAAACTCGTCTAACAAAACTTACTGTGTTCTTCTGTGCCGTCATCGTTGTGTCTTCCAGTCTTGTGCAAAATTTTGTCTTCATCTGAGTGTTCATCTGTGCTGTCTTAGTTGTGTTGCCGTCCTTGGTTTTTTCACTTTTCTGGTGTAATTGAATCCAACTGTTTATCTGTGTTGTCATCGTGTCGTCTAGCCTTGTTGCTGTTGCTTCGTCGTGTCATTCTGCCTTGTGAAAAAAAATGTGTCTGAGCTGTCTTAATTTGGGTTGTCCTTGGTTTTTGAAATTTTTTTGTTCAATAATTTGTTCTGAAATTTTTATTTTTTTTTCCAATTTTGTTTTTTATCTAACAAAATTTCTTGTGGGATTTATTATACATTTTATTTATATATTCTGACTACAGATACTCTTGGCTTGTTTTTCATGTTTGTTTCATATCTCAGACTTAGCTTTCTATAATGACATAGTGTAGCAATGAAGTATGTTTAAAATATTTAACTTAATCAGTATTGAGTCACTCCTTTAGTTTATAAGACTAGCATACTGATCTCATAGTCAGTCTGACTGATATATGATAGATCGAAGATCTCGTGTAATATTTATTCCTGGTCATATTTGAGATTTCTTAGCTGTGAAAAATTTTCTTCCGGTGTCCTATACTGTGAAGAGACAATTACGAAACATTGTTTGTGTTCTGCGCAGGCCATCTTGGGTACACTGCAGTTTCCACTGTAACATGGCCTGGAAAAGTAGTAGAACTAGCTTTGACTGAACATATCATTAGTGTACGAGTTGATTAATTTTATTAAATAAGGATGTTATTCTTACTTGTAAACTAGTTGGCTTTTCACATAAAATGAACAGATTATAACTTTGATGACAGGACAGATGAACTATTTTCAATCCCTGGTTGTGGAGCACTATTCCGGATTTTGCTTTGCCTCGTGTATTGACTGATGATATAATTATTTTGTGTTTCAGTGCAGGTCTTATGGGATGTGAAGTACTTCTATAGTCAAGAGCTGGAAATGATGTATTTGACAGCCAAAAGAACTCGTAACTCCCCTGTGGATATATATGTCCCAATATCTAGCACAGATAACATCTCTCCAGAATGGATAGACAGAGTTCAGAATACTTTGTGCAAGGGGGAAGGACCAAAAAGGTGTGTATAGGCTATTTACAGTAAAGTGAGCACTTTTGAAAGCCCTCTCGTTAGAATAGTAGTCTTAGTCTTGGACGTTAACTTCCGAATGTGGTGGAAAATACAGTGTGTTTATTACTTGCATAGCAATATTTATTTAAAGAGGTGGTTAAAGGATAAAAAATGGCTGATAGGAAAAGTAACTAGGGCCTCAAAAGTGCTCACTTTAACGTGAATAGCTTATAATCAGTATGTCGTAACATTGCAGGTGTTTTGTTACGAGAATAATTTTATGTATCATAGTCTGTGTTGTAAGGTTTGTGTAATTTTTTTCTTGCATTGTAGTGTTTTTACACTTTTTTTAAAGCCAATTTAGCCCTGAAGATAATGTAACCAAAACTAAATTTGCACATGTGTACTTAAAGAATTAAATCCCCAACACAATTTGACAAAAATTTAAAAATTTTATTGAAAATTAAAGGTTTAAAATGAAGTAAATGGTAGCAGTTGCATATTGAATACCATTTAAACTATTTTAAAAATTTGTACTTTCAATTTACACATATGTAATTTTAACTGTGTACTAACGTGCTTATTTTGTAGATAACTATAATAGAAAAAGCAGTCTGGGGACCTCGCACACGTCCTCGAATTGAAAGTTTGCAGATTCGAGTTCTCCTCCACCCTAAATGTGTTTCTGTGAAGTTTCCACAATTTTTAACATCCTCTGTTTCAATGTGTAGGTTTACATGCATAGTTATCTAGTGTGACTGTCCGGTTGTGTTCTTTTTCACACACTTAACACACAGTGTGTGCAGTGTACGTCCCCACTGTTCATTAGAGGACTCGGAACACACACATCACACACGCTATTGTTACACAAGTTGTGCATGCGAGGACATTCGACACACATTTCATTCAAAACACTTAGAGGATATGCTAGAAGAATCTGATTGTGATTGAGAAGGGGGTACCGGTGAATTTTTTTTATAGATAGAAGACACGTTTACAAGTTTAAGAAATAGTTTTGATTGCGTTATTGTAATAATGTCTGTTAATATTAATATAGAGTTGTAACGAGCACCAGCAGTTTATGGATTTAATTGATTATTATGACATCTTGAAATGCATTGAAGTTTCATATGCGGTGTTAACTGCATTTAAGTTCCAGGTGACTAAAGCAATGAATAATTTACACAGAGAGCTGAAGTAGGTAGGTTTATTTCCTTTACAATAATTTTTATTACAACAATAAATGTAAAACTACACATGTCTCGTGACCTGCAGATAGACAGTATGTTTGCAGTTTTAGGCAAGAGTTTCATTCTCTTTCTATTTCCACAAAAGTAATTTAATAAACAAATTATCCGATGAAGAGGAACAGTCCGTCGCGTGGAACTATTTATAAGAGAGTTTTTCTGCATTTGAGATGTTTTCCGACCTAATTATTCGAAGTTGATCTCGGAATGGGGTTGAGTCTCGTTAGGCTTGTAGCGGGTTCTTGTGCATAGAGTTTTGTTCCTTTTAAAATACGTGCCTCTCTCATTGCAAGTTACCATATACGATGCAGTTTGGGCAGGTGTTATTGTTTTATAAAAGTGCCCTTTTTTCTATGTTAATTACATCCTATATGTTTTATTCCTTCACTTCAGTAACTACTAGGAGTGTTCTTCAAATTTTTCTAATCAGTAGCTCATTTTCAGTTGTTCACATTTAATTGGTTTATTTATTTGGTGTGTTAGCCAGGTACTAACATATTTTACTGGTCGTATTAAGTTAAGTATCGGCCACCATGTCCTTTATTGCTATATCGCAGCAGCTTGTGCTTTTGTCCAAGTTGAGACTTAATCATAGGCTACCCAGAGGTACGAGTTATGAATCGTGGTCTGCCACTGCTAGTTTCAGAATTATTTGAATATTGCACTTGCACAAACTTACACAGAGAGAAAACAATGAAATATAGTTTTTATAGGGCCAGAAATATATTTAATTACCCAGTAAATTATTTTGTTTTGAAAAGCAAAAAAAAATTAATTTTGTTCACCCAACAAAATACACGCTTGAGTTAACAAAACCTCTGCGTCGCGTCAAAAGAAATTAACTACCAGTTATTTTGAAAATACAGTTAGAGCTTATTTTTTTGTGATAATTAAGATAGTAAAAGTGTTTGTTGGTGCATTTATTTATACTTAATAATGGTATAAACTTCCTAATAGAACAAGTCCATTAAAAAACTAAAAAGTAAAGCTGTAAATCTTGAAATTTTTATTTGCACACATCCAGTATTCCAAATGTATGTATTAAGACATTGCTCTTTTATCAGGAGTCACTTTAGCTTAGGTGGTTAGGACGTACTGCTCGGGCGCAAACGTTATAGGTTCTAATCTCAGTTTAATTTACATAGAGCCAAACAAATATTTGTTTGGGGCAACCAATAAGAGGAACAACAAAATATTCTATTATCTCTATACAAACAATATTTTATTGTCCCTATACAAACAATTCATTTCGTTGCGCCAAACAAACTCTGATTCAACAAAACCTTTTTTTTTCTCAGCGTATTAACATCTCTGGTGCAGGCTGTTAAAGAAGGGATATCTGTAGTCTAACTATTTAAAAAATATGCAGATTTAATTAAGAAAATTAAATATCTCAGCAATTTGTTCCAAAATATTTTACAAAAAGGGGAAAAAAAAACTGTTACTTTTAGATGAACAAAAATTACAATGATTACAGTGCTTGGCATGTGTAATTTATGTGCAGATGTCAGTTTTCTTGGTATGCAAGCCTTGGGGTGTGATGGTAAACAGGTTTTTATTGTTTTATTTGTTGTTTAGTTAGAGCTTAATAGAGACGGGATGAGAATGGAATGCAAGGGCGGGGGAAATAGGAGATCCCGAGAAAACCTGCCGACCATCGGCATCATCGGGCACGATTCCCACATGCAAAAATCCGGGAGTGGCCTCACCGGGAATCAAACCCGGTTCACCTTGGTGGGGCTGTATTAAAGAACCTGGAGTGATCTCGGAAAACCATGGTAAACCAACAGGTTGGCTGATGGAACCCTCCTCCTCAATGCGTGTAAAGTGAACTGCTTTTGTGACACGTCACTCAGTTAAAATTAGTGGTGACATACATAAGACTGTATTGTTGCTTCTACAAAGCCAATAAAACAAGCATTTCTTATACACTTTACAGCTGTATTGACGTTCAATGAGCTGTTATCAACTTTGGGCAGAAATTGGCCACAGCGGCATGTACCAATACATTAACGATAACAGCCGTTGCAGTCTGATTGATAAACAAGGAGATTTTATATTTACCCCTCCAGTGTAGCGTGTCTGCTACCTGCATGGACGCTCGCTTTTCACCAAGTTGTTATGAAGGTACCAGATTCTGTGCGTCTCCTGTAGCTAGCAGCTGTTATATGACCGCAATCATCTGGCATTTTTCGCCTCGTACGGCAAGACTTCGTACCAAGTTCGGTAATAGGACATGTATTTTCCGTCGCAGGCTCTATACCAGCTTTAGTACCTGGTCAGTCGCATTGCAGTTTCAGAGCGTAGGACCAAGTTCTGTGTACAAAAAATACACATTACGTATACCACAGTGCGACACCAAACAGCAGTGTGGAGACTACTTGTCTTCACCATTGTGAATAAGGTTTGATTCCTGGTGATTTCTCGTGGTACTTAAGTTTACCCTGCTGATCCATCTTCACCTCATTTCCATCACCTTCACACATGCTTGATGCCTTTCTGTTAAGAGTAGTATTTACTAAAACATTTTCTGTGAATTTGTTGTTGGCGCGAACACTCATATCTCAACAAATACATTTTCTGGAAATATGACTTTTTGCCCCCCCCCAAAATAAAATTATCTATACCCCCTATGTCTTTACTTTTATCACAACAGAGAAAAACATTTGCAAAAATTGTCAAATCTCACTTTTTTTAAAGCTTGCATATGCAGTTTACTGAAGCTGTAAAAGGAAGACTATAAGAGCATAGTTTAGTCTGTGGGCTTTAATTAAAGTCCCACCATTGCATATTTAATTTGCACACAGCATTATAACAAACACTGCACGCCTTGCATATTGGAGCAATAAGGTGCTAGGTGTGCGTGCGTGTTACTCATATTGCTCCCTCACTTCTTTACCTTGAACCCACAGCTACATACTTCTCTTAAGTAAAGACCAACTCGAACAGCAGTGTGGGAAGGACGAGGTATTTGTGAAAAACCTTTGTTGGTTAACTAATTGTGGGTTAAAGGAATTTCCTTTTTTGCTAGTCTTTACAAAATATTTTTTTCAACATTGGTTTCAGTATTGTGTTGGCTGTGAAAGATCATCATTCAGCAGTGGTGTATCATCGCGTGACAGAAGGTTTGATGGCACCAGACTCTCCAAACACAGCGAAACAAAGAAAACAAAAAGAAGCTCGCTGCACAGCAGTTGAGGGGCAGTTACAAGCACGTCGCTTCGAACTGTTTAAAAAGGCGACAGAAGTGTCCGACAGTTGAACCACTAGTACGCCTGTTGGGAAGTTGGGAAAATACTAGACCTCTTCCATGTCGTGTAAATCTTGAAAACGGCGATGACAGATTTTGGACAATACTTTTATTAGTGTGGTTCGGCTGTACATTTCAGTGGTAAAATAGTTTGGTGCTCAACAAATGGTGTGGCCACCTGGATTCAAAGTAATCCTCTGTTCACGACTTAAATTACAGCAAGCCAAACAAGAGCAGGCAAAATTTAATTGGATATTTACTATTATTTACACCCAACCTTATTTCATGTGCATCATATGTAATATTATGTGATCAATATAAAAACTTGTTTTGTACATTGTTATTAAAGCTATACTTAAATATGTATATTTGTGGTATATATGAGATACATTTAGTTTACATTCAAAAACATAATTTCACTATAATGAAATTGACTATATATTAATAACTTAAATGTAAAAAGCTCTAGAAAAGCCATGCTAGTAACTGGCATTATTGAGACACCTCATTGTTCTCAAAAAAAAATCCAGTGGATGCTAAACCAAAATATTATATGTGCACACCTACAGTTTCCTTCAGAGATAGGTGATGCACAGTTTCTAACACTCACCACAATACGTAGAACTGTTTTTAACACGTTTTCCTATACATTGCATAAGTAGATGAATTGAAATGAATGGTTTGTGTATGTATTATTATACAATGCTTTTCACTACACAGATAATACAAAGGGCAGTCACATTATACTGATTTTGTATTGAACTCTAGAATCTGGCAGCCCTGCAAATCAGAATTGTGTTACTCAATGAACATTTGTGATTTGCAGGCAGACATCCTGGACATGTAACAAAATATGACAAATCCAACTTCAAATGTTTTAATTTGCATACTAAATGTTTGCATAATGTACTTAAAAAAAGGTATTCCAAACTACCATTGTCATCAAACCACTAAATGTAGAGATTAAAAAAAAAAAAAGATGGTATGCAAGGTCTATGGGTAGACCAAATGTAGATAATGATATTAAATAGGTACTTTGATATTCAAAGTTTGACTCTGAATGATTCATAATTTACTATTCGTAACTATTTGAATATTCACACCTAGGAATCGTGCTGGTGGTGTATGCCATTGCTTTTATTTTATACATTCATCTCAAACGTTTCTTTTATATGCGCATACACGTACAGTATACATGAACTGAAAAGTTTTAGAAATTAGCTCTCCTTCTATCTGCCGTATGTTAAGGTCATTAAGAGCGAACAGATCACAAAACTTTTGAAATTAACTTTTTTTTTCCTTCAAATTTTTACTCTTTAATTAGATGCGATATTGAGTTTTGGGGAAATTCATCAAAACGTAAAAAAAAGTCTTGCTCCAAAAGGAAGCATCAAGAATTTTAGCCAGGGAATTATTTAAAGTAACTCTTATTAAACATCACTTTTTCTACTTCCTTCCATGTCAGATTAAAAATTACCCAACAAATAAATAAGTGTGCAGACTTACAGGCTCATTTTCTTGGCCACCAGGTCCAACTCAGTTCACACATCCACTACTTGCTCTAGACGTACAGAGAAATTGAGATGCTTTTTCCCCCAGGAAGTGCGACAGATTCAATTAGAAATTTTAACACATTCACACTCACAGTTTTTGAAATAGATGCCAAACGTTTACTCAGTATTTTTATGCAATGCAATATTTCAATTTTTTTTTGTTAAAATATTTGTCGGTCGGCCTAATTATTATGATTAATAACCATGTAAAAAAAAAAAACTGAGTTTTTAATTTATTTACAAATTGTATTGTTGAGCTACCTACGAACGTAATAAAAGAAGTTTACAAACTATCTAAAAAGTAAAATCTTCACTGCAGAACATCTGCAGTAGTACCGACCAACTTGAAACAGAGTAGAAAACTATGGAATTTTAGGGCACCGATGTGATCAATTTAGTTTCGTGATCTCAATCACGAGCGTATATTTCATGCTGCGTGCGCTCAGCTACTTTGATAACCATTGTTCACAATGAAAAACGAATATATACTTAACGCTTGTGTAAAACATGCGCGCCTTGACAAAGGAAATTTGTGGTGCACAGTAAACTCCACTTTTCGTACATCCAGCTAATCATAAACTACTCTAAATAAATTCAATTTTTGTAATAATTTAAAAGCAAAAACAACTATTAGACACACACACAAGTTTAGAAATAAAATTTTGCAAATTCGTACTAATTAATACGCAGAGGATCTTTGCTATACAATCAGATGCATTTTCTCAATCTTGCAGTGTCATACTATGAGCGATAGATTGATATACGGTTGTATTTATTTCACATTTTCACANTTTATACATTCATCTCAAACGTTTCTTTTATATGCGCATACACGTACAGTATACATGAACTGAAAAGTTTTAGAAAGTAGCCCTCTTCTATCTGCCGTATGTTGAGGTCATTAAGAGCGAACAGATCACAAAACTTTTGAAATTAACTTTTTTTTTTCTTCAAATTTTTACTTTTTAATTAGATGCGATGTTGAGTTTTGGGGAAATTCATCAAAACGTAAAAAAAAGTCTTGCTCCAAAAGGAAGCATCAAGAATTTTAGCCAGGGAATTATTTAAAGTAACTCTTAAACATCACTTTTTCTACTTCCTTCCATGTCAGATTAAAAATTACCCAACAAATAAATAAGTGTGCAGACTTACAGGCTCATTTTCTTGGCCACCAGGTCCAACTCAGTTCACACATCCACTACTTGCTCTAGACGTACAGAGAAATTGAGATGCTTTTCCCCCCAGGAAGTGCGACAGATGTAATTAGAAATTTTAACACATTCACACTAACAGTTTTTGAAATAGATGCCAAACGTTTACTCAGTATTTTTATGCAATGCAATATTTCAATTTTTTTTTGTTAAAATATTTGTCGGTCGGCCTAATTATTATGATTAATAACCATGTAAAAAAAAAAACTGAGTTTTAAATTTATTTACAAATTGTATTGTTGAGCTACCTACGAACGTAATAAAAGAAGTTTACAAACTATCTAAAAAGTAAAATCTTCACTGCAGAACATCTGCAGTAGTACCGACCAACTTGAAACAGAGTAGAAAACTATGGAATTTTAGGGCACCGATGTGATCAATTTAGTTTCGTGATCTCAATCACGAGCGTATATTTCATGCTGCGTGCGCTCAGCTACTTTGATAACCATTGTTCACTGGTAATATTTTGTTCACAATGAAAAACGAATATATACTTAACGCTTGTGTAAAACATTTACTTTTTGGCGTTCGCATAAAACGTGCACGCCTTGACAAAGGAAATTTGTGGTGCACAGTAAACTCCACTTTTCTTACATCCAGGTAATCACAAACTACTCTAAATAAATTCAATTTTTGTAATAATTTAAAAGCAAAAACAACTATTAGACACACACACAAGTTTAGAAATAAAATTTTGCAAATTCGTACTAATTAATACGCAGAGGATCTTTGCTATCCAATCAGACACATTTTCTCAATCTTGCAGTGTCATACTATGAGCGATAGATTGATATACGGTTGTATTTATTTCACATTTTCACAATTGTTTGTTAATATTTAAGTGATAGAAAATGTGTTATATGACAGCGGTAAAATGTTTTTTTTACTAATTAATTTAATTAACTTAAAAGCAGATACCACTGTTTTAAGTTTATTTACATGTTATTTTATGAAATCCACCAGTTACTGCTTATATCGAGTTAACCCGACTGGACCACGGCCCGGGATAGCTCCTGGTGTGACCGTTGCTGCCGACTGCTGGTTATAGCCCACTGGCCTTGGACTGAGGTCTTTATACACGCGCCACTCTCTTAGCATGCCATAAAAACATAGGGTTACAACTTGGTCACATTCAGGTGAGTTGCTGAAAGCGATGGGGTAAGTGGTACAATCAGCAAGAGTTTGCCTTAATAGCTAACACATTCGCGGCCTCAAATGCGCAAAATGGCCAACCAATTAAAATGATAAGACTGCAGGAGGAAGCCTTCTGTAGTGATCACTGCGTAAGGAAAATTTGTAAGAAACGTGTCGCCTCATCACTTACCCTTAGTAGGATTTGCTGTTGGAGGGTAAGCCGGAGGCACTTTCCCTCCTGGGCGATGGTGAAGCTGTGGTAGTCGCTTGAAAAGGGTTTTTCCTGGTGCTCTAGTTTTTAGCTTTGGCCACGTCAATAATTGTGTGTTGAGCTTTGGGTGGCGCGTAGGTGAGCGATGGGCGAGTGGGTGCCCTGTTTGGAATGTAAATTGGTGTGACGTTAGCTGGGCGGACGAAGGTAGGTGTAGGTGGCAGCAGAGGTTACAAGTGGAGCTTGCTGAGTTGGTGGTGGGAGGCCTGTACTACTGGTCTTCAACCCAGAGACTTGGCATACGGAGGTCTGACCCAGGCACTTACTGGAAGGTCGGTAGTCCAAGAGGCAACTGCGCTAATGAGGCCCAGGAAGGCAAGCTTCCTAAGCTACACTTTGAGACAGCTATCAATTGGAGAGAAAAGGAGCAAGGCGTCTGCTTGCAGCTAACCCTTGAAGAAGAGTCTTGCTAGGACAGGTGACTAACCGGAAAGAGAAAGGGCAAGGTATAGGAATACAGTGTGCTGGAGAGACAACTCAACCAAGTCCAATTTATGCCTGTTTTATTGATTGCTCAAAACGCACATAAACCAGTCTGTAACCTGACCGAGGACTGAAGGTACGGTCCTAAGTTGCCAACTGGTATAGATACCTGTGTCACGGAAGATGTGGAGGGG
>NQII01000455.1:218729-234607 GCA_002778355.1 Clitarchus hookeri | reverse complement strand
TGAGAGTAAGCTACAAGGTAGCTGGAAACACGGGGGCTTCGGTATGCTGACATGCAGCGTGGCAGTGTCGTGCAGAGCAGAGCTCTCGACTGAACAGCTAAGACTAATATGACTTGTAGTTCTTCTGGCAGCGTGACGAAGTCTGGTGGCTCATGGGCAGCACGATGTTCTGTAGAGGACTGGCGGTGAGACTACCGTCAATGTGATCTCTGGCAGAGTAACACTGGACAAGTGGACTGACACAAGACAGCCTTGAACTGAGGACTGCAGGTCCTCTTTAAACTCTGCTCACAGGGGTTGCAGGGTGTGGAGAGAAACGCGAAGGGAGAGGAGAGCAACTGAGAGCGGCGAATACATCCCCTCACGTGCCAGGCGTTGGAGGGGTAAGTGGCAACGTGATGCAAAGCAGGTTGCAGTGCAGCAGGCAGCAATGGCAGGGCAAACCATTATGGCTTGGAAGGTGTCCTGTGGCATGTACGGCTCTTCTTAGGAGGGGGCCGCTGCTTTGGCGAGACTAGATGAGTGAATGACGTTGCTCGTGGTGCATCAAACACTATTGAGATTAATTTCTGAAATTCAAAACAAATTTTGTACTTTTTTTTATTAAACTTTACAGTTTCCAAAATTTAAATTTATTTTATGCGGCACAGATGGGTCAGAGTTCACCTCTGCCACATGCCCTTGGTAGCGGTGTTTCTTATGCGCCCTACAAGTAAAAGCCTATTTATTTTCCATAATTGTTAGTAAAATTAAGTAGTTTTTTAAAAACAAGTAATTATTTTTAGTAAAATTAATATACCTTCTGAAAAAAATTATACTGCTTTTAATTAAAAACATTACAACTCCATTTAGTTTTTGCTGATAACTATGTATTAAACAAAATTGTACTTATTTAAATAAAAAAAATTTTATCCAGTAGTTTTAAATTTATAAGCAATAAAAAAGAAAACTATTAAAAAAAAAAATCAGCTTTACAAAATGATATTACGCAGTCATAGCTGTGTCAATATCTTGAAAATCTTTTATAGGATGGCATTAAAAACTGTTTAGTAACAATATTATCAAAAGGGACGAATTGGGCTACCTACAAAACGTAGAAACAAATAGTATGGCAAGTCAGTACCTCAAATTAGGTACTGTATCTTCAAATAAAAGAAGAAAAGGTTTTTGTTAAGGGGAACACTGCGTATTCACAACCATTGTATGTATATAATTTTTATTGTTACAAAAGTCTTACTGCATTGATAGTAAGCACAGAAAAATAATCAAAACCACTGTGGTGTTAACTGCAATTACAATACATAACAATACTTCATGTGTGTGCACAAGTTATAAAACTGAATACAAAAAAATTCTAAGTAGTGACTTAACATTTTCATCTCATGCGGGGAAATAAAATCATGCCTTTAGTTGCAAGACACATTCTCAGAGAGTCAAAATAGGCTGCCTTAGGTTTGATAAAATATTTGTAATATAAAAAAATAGCACCATCTGTGGTTTTTAGAAAAGGCTACATCTTTCATGATTCACAGCTGCCTTGTTTTATCACCAAGGTTTACATACATTTCCATTTTATTTGTCTGTTTAAAAATATATATACAAGTTTTATTTTACAAGTAACTTGCTACTATCTAATATTATATTTTAAAGTATATATATTTTTTATAATTATACTCAAATACATAACCTACAGTATGCGTATCAACTGCTATTTCAACAAAATTACAATATACTTTCAATAAAGTAATTCTTTTTTTCTAGAAACGTGAAACTATTTAAAAAATAAGACATTTTTAATCATGAGCGTAACAGGATGGCCACAAGATGGGAAATGCAAAAAAATAAAAATGAAACAAGAAACATTAAATCAAGATCAACTATCTGTTTACTTGTTGGCAGGAAATGTGTACAGCAAGAAGTTGCAGCTACTGAAAATACAGAAGCATAACGGGGTAGTAATTGAAAATAGCCATTGCGTACCAATGGGGAATAAGTTACCCCACAGCACCTGCGTGATGTACAGTTGAGCAAAGTACCATTCATGTGTGCTGCATTAAGAAACATAGTTCGCTAGTGAGCAAAAAATTTTTTGTTGGTAAATACACATGCACTCTCTCTCATGTTGTGTGCGTACACGTGCATGTGTAAACTTACACAAAGAAAAATTGAACCAAAAAAAAATTACTTAAAGCTGTTTTCAAACCATGCATCTCTCTCAATTTTTAATGTTCATGATTCTTATTTTTTTTTAATGCAGGGTTTACCCATTAATTTTTGGTCGATTGTCACAGTTCTATCAATGTTCAAGATAATGAGATGCAACTTTATTTGCCTCACAGGTCATCCCCTCCAAACAGTTACCAAAATTTTGCCTCGACTGTATGGTATGGTTTGGCCATCCTCCCCCCGCCGAGTGCTACCTACATTCCTATGCAACTGTAAATTAGTTCTTAACTCAATATCTAGGTACACTTTCATCACATGTAAAAAAAAAAATAACTAAATAATTTTATGAATGTTATCACGAACAATTAACTAGTATCCATGCTAATGTTGAGCAACATACTGAAATTGATAGACACCATGACTGTTACCATTATATCAGTTCTAACTCAAGTGTACATACATGAGTTCACATATGCATGTAATCAGTAAAATAAAGTTGCCCCAAATTTTTAATCCCCCTCTGCCTTTACTAAACTGTGAAGCTATTTTTTTTTTATTCACTGCCAAAATTACTGCATGTGTACCAGAGTTCACACTGAAATGTCTCTGGTTGCAGGCAACAATTATTTTTTAAAAAATTGCAGGCGAGTACAGTAGTGTTTCAAATCACACACGCAAATTATGTGAATGATAACTTCCCAAACTTTAAATTAATTAGTGAATTTATATTTAGCTTTGCAGCCATCCTGATACAGTTAAAACAAATCAAAAAGTATATAACTCAGCTGCAGATGTACCAAATATATGTTAGTTAATATATTTATTTACCTATGTAATACTTCAAACACAATATCCAGCTAAACACATTTAATAACACTATAAAAATAATTCTAGTTTGTGTTAGCTTGGCGAACTAAAGTGCTCAAGCTTTAACAGCTCACACATACATGCTGTAATCAAAAGTAGCTCTGAAAATGAAAAATCTAAAGTGCATTCTCTACAGGTAAGCCTGAACGATCACATTAATCACATTTACAATATTGCTAGAAATATTGATAGAGTAGAAGCATGTCAACAACTGACAAGATTCAGTTTTTGAGAAACTCAAAACTACATAAAAAAGATATACTACTATTACTTTATAAATTGTTCTAACCAGTAGAAATACATTATGTTTTTACAGTGTCAACTCTCCATGGGAGGAAATACTTAAATATTTTATATAACTGAACAGTATTTGTTCTTCCAATCAAATTATTACTAAAAACATATTGCACAGTCAAATTATATACACCACTTCTATACTGCGGCAACAAATCAGTCATCAGTTTTCTCTCTTGTGAAGGAGGTATGCGAAATGATATTCTGATCTATCACATAACACATTCCGTTGCATGGTACATACTCGGCAAGAACGTATAAGAAAACTTTTAACCTTTCGCAGAAATACAGGACACAACATGATAACTATGTAACAAATATTTCTCAATTTGTTTTAAAACTCTCACTTTCTTTGTAAAATTGCGTTCCATGATGAAATATTTACAGGTAGGTAGGCAGGCGGTCTTACAGTGAATTATTACCACTACTCACAACCATTGACGAGATATCTCCGAAACCAAACTTGACACACATTTGATACATTTTACATACTTGTGCATAAAGAGGCCATACAATTTAGGACATGATCAAAATATTGTATATACTGTATATATCCAAATCCAAAAAGTTTTTTTTTTTTTTTTACAGTAACCGATTTAGAAAGGGTCACAAATTCAGATACAAAAATTTTCAAATTAAAATTTTTGGGCCAAAGTAGTATTTGGATTACACAGTAACCACATGCATAGAGGTTTTCGGGACACTTTTGGAATGGCGCAGATCTGACCAAAATTTTGTGAATACATAAATGTCAGTGCAAGATTATACTTCTATGCAGTCTTAATGTTATTTTACCCTGGAAATGGCTGACCATGTGGAAACTAAATATGCATCTACAAGAAGTTTTAATAAATAAACTGAAAAGAGAAGGTTAGCATAAACTTCAAGATAATGGTAATGAATTATGCAGCACTCACCGGTACAAAAAATTGTGTACATTCACAGAAATATGGCATTTCTGCAGTTAATGTTGATATTTAGCTGTTTGAAAATAAACTGTAAGAACAGTAAATTGGTATTGTAATCAAAATCTTTTAATTTTATCACTAACATGCCAGCACTTAAAAAAATAATGCAGTGAATAACAAGTGTTTCCTGAAAACAATAAGTTATAATTGGGGGTCGTCTTACACTCAAAGTCATCTTGGATTCGGGTATATGCGGTACTTATGCAGTCATGCGTAATACATACAAAAACGAGTATGAATAACCTTCACACCAAAGGTTCCAAATTAGAACACTAAACTATTAACAAATCAGTTTTTGGTAATTTCCAATGGCTTGAACCCTTATTTCACCTCCTCTGTATGGATGCTTTACAATGCCAGTAGCACTGGGATACTTCTGCAGCATTCAGCAAGTTGCAAATAAACATTGACCTCACTTCTGCATGGTAACTATACAATAATTTTGAAATTTAATAAATAATAAAATTACACTGATCTGACTACACGCACATCCTAGCAAATCATCCACAACAAAAATTATTTGAGAGGCTATAAAACTTTAACATGTTGCAAAGTTGTTTGCAGATTACATCATTCACCTTAGTCTGCAACAACACTGATGGCAGCTGCTAGTTGAAATGACTCATCCATATAAAGTACAGTAAACGTGAATCAGTGTGTACTATCAATATTGTCGACATAATTATGTTGCTCAGGTGGTTCAATCAGCAGGAACTCTTATTTTAAATTCTCTTGTCGCATTTTGTTACATTGACAGTATTGGCAACTAGGTTATCATTTGCTTCTGGCATTGTTATCCATGATTACTGTTTGTGACTGAAGTACAGAAACTGAGAGACTGTTGCATAATTTTCTCACAACAGCCATGCGTCCAAAACCATTTTGCTTACGAAGTGACATTACGTAATTCTATGTATTGTGTTTCAATGGAATAATACCTTACTGTTTTACTATGGTAAAAGCAATATCTTTTACAATTTATGAACAGCTGTAAAAATACTAATACATGTGGATATTACATGTTGCACACATGCCAAAAACATGATTCACAGAGTCAAACAAAAGTGTGTTTTTTTTCCCTTCAAAAGCCCACTCCAAACGTGACATTTTTGATAGCTAGCTGCTGGTAATTTTAAGCACACCTTACTCTGCACGTGCATTTATCTTTCAGATAGAGGACTCGATGCAAGCACTCCACATTGTTGAGTACAAACACTATTTAGAAAATCAAGATGGAGGCTTTGGCAATCTGAAGTCATTGAAATTCTGAAACTTCTACCAATAGTGACGGCGATGTAAAAAAAATACACCTTGAGAAGCACAAAGCATGAGATTGGGGTTTCAAGTGGTCTGACAAATTATGTTAAATTAAACTCAGATGAACTAACTTGGCAAATCAAGCCAATCATGGTTCCATTTGGAAATATTAAATACTGTATGCCATAATTCCAGTATGGTTTTATACCACTTACATTTTTTCTTAAGCATAATGTTACACAATCCCTGAAATAATGTTTTCGCTTCCCTTGAATAGTGTAAACAGTTTCCTACTTTCTTCTGCAATTTAATTTTATAAATTAAGCATTTGTATTTCATTCACATGTACATACTGTACTATTTTACGTACTGACATTGCAAATTAGTTAGTATGAAATGGTCAGACACTAAAAATTAGAGGGTACTTTTTTCCTCTCAAAACACGCATCAGTTGTATTTGTACTAAACATAGTGCACAAGTGAATTTTACCCACACCTGGAAGTGTTTCAAAAATAATATTCGTGTCTGATGTTCAGTTGCAGAAAAGTTAATTCTCAAAAGGGTCCATAACAATTAATATGAATGGTGCTAATAAAATTAGCAATAACATACAACTATAGCAAGACAAGATGAGATTGCAGCAAAAGTAACCCAATTGCAAGCACATGAATCACTGGCTATTTAAAAGGACTATGTCCTTGCTTCCCAGTTCTATATAATGTCACTTTTTTCATTTGTATTATTATTTATTGGATCAAGGAAATGTGACCAGCAAAATTACTACCATGAAGGATTAGTTTGATAAATAACTGTGGCAGTTCCTTCAATTACTATTTGTTTGCATTCTGAATTGTCTTTCCTTCTTGCAAAGTTTTCCTGCTTATAATCCAACACTCGTGGTCTCCTGAAGAAAATTATAAAAGGGTTTGAACTCTTACTGTCACAATTATTACAATGGAACTGATGAACAATAAACTTAATCTTAAGTGATTTATGAGTCTTAGGGCCTTGTACTTTTCACGATCGCAAACAGACAACGATAAATGCGCAATAGTCACAAAATTGAGTTTTTACCCGAAAAATGGCATGTCGGACTTTAATGCGCTAAAAAAAGTCACGTTTTCCAGTAAAATTTGTTTATAGTATTGCAAAGCAAACGCGCTCACATTTTAACACTATGTGGCGAAATACCGTATTTTGGCTGTATAGGCTGCACATTAAAAAAAAAAACTACTAAAGAAAGTGGGGTGCAATTTATTTACGATATATTGGCATTAAAAAAAACTTCACCCTCAGAACTTGTTCAGAAATTTGTCAACATACAGTAAATCTTAATGTTTTAACTTAGTTTCTAAGGGGGTAAAAAAATGAGAACAAATAAATAGCTTTTCACTCGTCGTGCTGCTGTACACGAGAAAGATATTTTAAGTAGTTTGCACGCCCGCCACCGCAAGTGCACACTGATAGATGCCATTTTGTGCAACATGTTGCAGTGTTTTTGCTTTCTCGAGTCACGATACCATCTGTGGAATAGTATACATGGGACGTATATTTGTAAACAGTAATAATACAATTTTCACATAAACTTAACATTGTAGCTAGTTTGTGGAGTGTTGCACTGCCACAATTGAATTCATGTGTTCAAAATGCCAAACAAGGATTTCTCAATGCTCGTAAGAGAAAACACAGATATCTATCTCTCCTAAAGGAAAAGTATCCTGGTGGGGAAAAGAAAGCCACCCTCTTCCCAGTACCAGTGATGACCAGGTGGAACTCCTGGTTTCATTCTGTTGAGTACATTGCAGAATATCTTGAAGATCTGATTGAATTCTTTCAGCAAATGGAAGCTGAAGGTAGTGCTACAAACTATTTCAGCAACTTACGTATCACCGAGCGTGACACGGAAGTGCTATGCACTGTTTTTAGTAGAACACTGCACTGCACTTATTGAGAACATTGTGGAACTTGAGGGCTCACAGTACATCCCGTCGCAAATTATAGTCGTTATCAGAGCTAGAGGACACCTTTTTGTTAGTTAGCAGAGGCATATTTAGAGAAAAAACCTCTGCTGCTATTGCTCAACTGCCAACACAGAGTAAGCCGTGTGCAATGAAGGGAGACCTAATAAATGTGGGTTTGTAGTGTCACTCCAAACTACACAGTCTTAAGGATAAAGATGCTGCGAAACAATTTTTCGCAACCACTGACCAATTGTTTGGTGTCGTTTGTTTCTACAAATATTGGCATTTATCAATTTGACACTTGCTTCGGTACTGAACTCTGTGCAAAAGTTTATATGTATTTTTCTGTACTATATCCGTTACATTTTGCAGCGCTGTATCAAAATGTAATCGTCAGATAATATTTTTTATATGAATCAATACATAATTTTTCAGTACCCAGTCTCGTGAAATGTGAAAATCCTGTTTTTTTTTTTAACAAATTATTTCCAGTTTAATTTCCTACAAGACAAATTTAATTGTTTTTTAATTTTTTTGCACTGGATTTTTAAACATTCACGACCAACAGTAAAGTTTTTATTTACCACCTAATATTTTTAAGTGAATTTTTGCACAGCTTTTAACAGTTTTTTTATAAAAAATATTTGGAAATTTTATTTACCACTTTCAGGGGGCCTTATAATGACCAATGTGCACCATTAATTAGTAATATCAGATACAAAGATACCATACATACCAATTTCAATAGAGTGTGGTGTTTGCAAAACAAAACTTTTACCCTTTCAGAAAACTACACATAAAGAAATGAACAGATAAGGGTTCATCCAATTAATTTTATACCAAAGATAATTTCCACATCTTAACTCTTACCATAAAAAAATTTTTATAGCAGAATAAAATTTACACTCTTAATCATTTTAATTTAAAACTGTAACATGAACTAAACTATGCGTAACAATACGTACGTGGTTTCCAATCACACAAAATGTAAAAATAGGTGCATGCTTAAAGACTGCAGTGGCAGAAATTATCCATGCAAATAGGGGTATTTGATAATTTATGTTTTACAGTTTCAATAGAAGTGTATTCATCTACCGAATGTATTACCAAAGTTACATATAATCACTGCACTTTTATGGCTACTTGCACTTCAAATAAAAGTTCTAAATGGTGGTGGTAATAATGATCTAAACATATTACATCAATTATCTCTCTTCCGTCTTGATTCTTTAGAATCAATAACTACGTTTAGAGTAAAACTTCAGACTGGAGTCAAAACACAGTGATCATGGAGCGAACACAGAATGAAAGTTGCATTCAAGGTAAAGTTTTAAATCCAGATTGACATAAAAACTGTAATGACCCAACATTGTCTTGGGTATATTTAAACGGTAGGCAGCTTAATAAAGAACAATAACTGTAAGTAATATGTTTCACATTATTTTTCTCATCTCATCATCTGTCATATCACACTATTTTACAGATTGTATAAAGTGTATTAGGTATAAGATTCTGTCGGAATGAACAACTGTTATAACTAGGAAGAGAGCAGCCGGCCATTTCTGGCTGGCGTGTGGTCCAGACAGCGAGGGAGGCACCCAGTCCCTCCATCTGCCATGGAGAAAGGAATGCATCTTACAAAGTATAACTATGTGTGGGTGTGTGTGTGTACACACAACACACATGCATACACACACGCATACGTGTGTGTGTGTTTAATCAGTATTTTGATTAATCACAAACATTGATGTAAAATAAATTGAACTACAATAAATGTGCATAGAGTATTTGCAAACTTGTGCAACATTCCCAGAGCTCTGAATAAAGGAACACACTGAGGGGTGCATCTCCCTTCCCTGGTGAGGAAGAGGCGATATTCCCGCACCAAAATGAGGGGTCAAAAGTTTTTCGTTGACTGGAGAGAGAGGACTTACCCAAGATGTACAGTGAACCGAGGTCAGGTCTCTCCGAGAAGCGAGAGGTACTGCGATTCAAAACTTATGCAGGATCAATTCAATATTTGTCGCAACGATAGTGTAAAGTGGCACGGTACATTACTGTGAAGCAAGTGTTGATCATGGACCACAGCCGTGGTAATTTATCTATGCATCCATTAAGAACCAGCAATTGAGCATCCTCCGTCGTGTTAAGTGAGGTTCTTACTACTGGTCAGTAAGAGACAGTTAACCTAACATCTATTTATTTGAGCTAGCAGAGGCATAACCCACCTAGACAATAGGAAACAGCACTGATATTGATTGGGGTGTGAGCCGTGTGACACGGCCGGAAGAGACATAGCAAAACTAAACTAGAGACCAAATGATACTCAAAAAAGAAACATACAATAGTTTATTTAGTTTTTGTTGCGGTGTTATTTTGAAGCATTCCTATTTAATTTACTAACCAATAATTTTAATATATTTTTTTCAATATTGCAGTATAAAAAAAATTTACGTCCATTTTGCATATTATGTATATATATATACATATATATAAAACTTTGTGGCTTAAATTCGCTTCAAACAATTTTTAAAATTCTGTACGTGAAAACATGCAAACAATACTCGTTCAAAATGGTGACTTTTGTTTTTCTCTCACTCCTGATGCACTCCCATTGGCAGTGTTAGTACACTTTCAATCCAGATTCTACACTCCAGTCCAGTCCAAATATGTTCACGGTAAAGTTTGAATCGGGATTCTTCAGTCCACTCCAAGTTCAATCCGGATTGAAATGTTACTCTAAAAGTAGAAAATATGAACCCAGGCACAACATTTTGATGAGCTCAGTCTTGTACCACGTTCAATGAAAATGTCAACCAAACAATTTGGGACGCACACAGTAGAGCCATTTCTTAATAGGCACAAGAACGTTAATGCACGTTAAATGTTCAGCCAGATAAAAAAAATCAAACAAGACAACACAAAATCCTGCCAAGTTTTCATTAGTATTTGTCCAGATATAGCATATACCTTTGACATCAAGAAACACACTGTCAGTGTAACACGTCAGTGTTACATTCACCACTATTACAGGAACGTGAATGTTTAAGGCCTATGAAACAACGATTCACTTTCAACTCCCTACAGAATAACTGCTCAGCAGTAAGAACAAAGAAATTAAAGTTGGTATAAATTAAACTTTTGCGACTATTCCGAGTTAATTTCTTTTCATATGCAAACTGAGGACATACTTTACTTTGCCTTTCATTTTATTTCAAACCAATTTAGGTTATGATAGTTGTAAATTTCTCACAAATGCAGAAAACGAAAGGCCAGTGATATGCTATTGTACTGAATCAAAATACATGGAAACAGTTCAAGACAATTTAACCAAAAATTTCTTTACAGCAATGGCATGAAAAATGTTAATTATAAATCAGCAAAAAATATTTTTCTTGGTCAGAACCTAGCCTTCCTGCGAATATAACCTACGTATAAATGTAAGTACCAGTTTCTTGTTTAGTTTTCAAAAACATTTAACCTATTTAAAATGCAGAGATCAATAAATAAAAAATATTTCATTCATAATCATTTGAAAACGCAACAAATTTGCCACCACGAAAATGACTTGCAAATCACGACTGAACGTTTTTGTGCTGCCCGCGTCACAAAGCACACCTTGCGACTAGCTTGCCATGTCCACCACTGAGCCGTCGCAGCACAGTCCCTACGTATGTCAGCACCAGTCCGCCATGTAGGTGAAGTCTTTGAACAAGCCTTGCTCGGACTCGTTCAGAGCCCGAGGGTCTTTTGGTGGAGTCAGTTGGGGTTTCTCCGAAGTAAACTCCTCGTCAAAATTGCTTACATCTTCTACAGAGGTCTGTAAACAAAAACAATACATGCAGACAGTTGCAATGATAATTTGCAAACAGATTGCACACATGCGTGCCTTATCTTGCAAAATATGTAGTACTGAACTAGTGCTCAAAAACTAATTCAAAACCAAATCCTCTCATTTTCCTGTTAAATTTCACTTGTTCTTGCCATGAGTAATGCCGTGCTCGGACACAGTGCTTGGGCATTACGCAACACAGGAGTGTCATGTATGCCCTTCCATGATATCAGCATTTCAATAACCAATCCCCTGTTTTTCCAGCAAGAAGCCACTAAAAATGGACTTTACTCTTGGTGAAACTTAAGCACCACCACTCAATGGTAAACATTTATGGCAACAACGGGAGGTCAAGTATATCCTTCTGGGATATTTTATTTGAAGGACGTCTGCCTATTGAATGAAATTAACTTTCATTTACAAATCATGTTGATTTTATAACATGGATTTAACAAGAACAAAACATGTACGCACACTAAACACAATATTTTTAAAGTTATTTTCCCAAATTGGTCACTTTAGTTTTACGAAGGTTGCGTAGAGAAAACATGAGGAAATTGCCTATGGCAAGATTTCAATATCTATTATAAATCCTTCCCCTCATCTTAGGCATTCTGTCATTACTTCAAGCAAAAAAAATGGATGCTCAGTAAGTAACCTGAAAAATTTAATTATTAAAAACAAAACTTAATTCTTAAACCTACTAGCTGCCAACTGTGAAATTTAAATAGGAAATCCCACATTAAGGAAATTTTGCCTCAGTGCGTTAATTTTAAAGATAGGCAATTCAAACAAAATGTGTTCACTAATTTTTTAGGAGATGTATCCATAACATGCACAGCATGTTTGCAAAGAATTTATAAAATTTATGTTTTACAAAAAAGTACGTAATGCCTATTTATATTGAAAATATACGCTTGTAGGCGTCTCCTCAAAATTTGCAAAGAATAATTTTTGTTTGAAACTCTTATCTTTAAAATTAACGCACTGAGGCAAAATTTCCTTAACGTGGAATTTTCTATAAAATTTTTACTACAGCTGTCAGCCAGTAGGCAGTGCCCTTAATTAAAGGGTAAAGTTCTCACCACAGTAGGAATGAATGGCGGCTTTACACGCCGCAACAGCAAATCATCCCAAGCTATGTTTCTAAAAAATGCTTGTTTCTTCACATCTTCTGCATCACGCTCACTGGAGCCTAGACGACGTTCTGGATTCTTCCTCAGCAGCTACAATCAGCACAAAAAATTACATTACTTTAAAAGAAAAAAGCATTTTGCATTTATGTATACAATTTTGAACAAACTAAAGCATTCAACCCAATATATCCAGTAATGTACAGATAAGTAAATGTAAAATCAATAAAATACATTAAATGAAAATGTGGTCATCTTGATTTTGTTTTGTGTACCTCTTCTCAAAATGCAGCGTTGTTAGAAATTAGCAATCCAAAATAATAAAATGCTACAAAGTAATTATTAAATCTGCTCACATTGTGCTACATCATAAAATTAAGGTATTGTTTTCCAAACATTAGCTTGCAATTATGCACTGATCCTTCGGTGTAGTAGTTCTACTTGACTGTAACTAACTACTATGTCTTAACGCACAACGCTTAAGGGCTAATTTCTTTTTCGACTTCGCATCATCCTGTGCGACATCACGAGGTACTAGAAAAGAAAGGGAGAGACCGGTTTACAGAGAGAAGTAACCACAAGCACACATGCTCTATTCATTGTGACCATGGATGTGCTAGACATGGTACTGAACACCTAAAGATCTGACAAGACTTCTGAAGCACGTAAGAAACAATGGAAGAAAGAAATGAACACGTAATAATAATTAGCCAGAACACCCACATTTTTTAATTATGTGAGAAAGGGAGAATACAAAAGTCACAATGTAATAAAGTTGTTCCTAAGCGAGAGCCAGATATCGGCCTGCCGTATATGCAAATTACCCCCAGCCTTTTGCAATGACCGAAGCCTCCACAGTAAAAGCACCCTCGGCCAGGTGAATGTAAGGCCACACACCCCGGAAAAAGCCAGCTGATTCTGGCAGCTCGCCTCAGCACCTTCTAGTGCTGAAGCGCTCTACCTACTCCTCCTTAGGAGCCACTACTTAGAAGTAACCAGCCACCTTCCGGCGACCAGGTGGAGATCCCTGCATTTACCGCTCATCAAAGAGGTCGCGAGTACCATCGATGTCATCGACCACCACACTTAACCTCAACACAACTAAGTGATATTCAGAGTTCCTTCAGGACATACAGCATGCCCCAAGCCCAGACAACTAACTACAGTAAAACCCTCTTAAGAAGTTTTCTGTTAAGAAGTTTTCCTACTTAATAAGCACATATTTTTCAGTTTTATTCTGAAATATCTTAACAGGGTTTCACTATATAAACTTTCTAGACATTTGCTCTGACATTCCAACAGGCACTTTCACCTGTCCTTTTACATAACTTCCATAGAGCCAGTCAGTTGTTGAACGACTGGCGAACTTAGAAGACAGTATGGGCCACCGTATAATTTCTTAGGGTGAACTCTACTATCCCTCTCTTGACGTTCCTGGTAAGCATCGCCCTTCAAGGGAGCGGCAGGAGACCGTGGCATTGACAATATTTCCAATCGTAGAGTACGACCACGGACCTTCCCATAACAGAGAACAGCCCACGCATCAGACATACACAACAAACAAACCTTTGTAGGCCACCCATACTGCAGAGAGTATGTGAAGGTACCTGATGCATAGTACGGTAGAGTCCCCTACTAGAGGCTATTCACGGTACAGTGAGCACTTCTGAAAGCCCTTTCATTTCGAATAATAATCAATGAATATATTTTATTTTAGCCTTTTAAGTTAACTTCTGTGTGCGGTGGAATATACATACTGTGTTTATTACTTACATGGCAATATTTATTTGAAAAGGTGGTTAAAGGATAAATAACGGCTGAAAGGAAAAAATAACTCGGGCCTCAAAAGTGCTCTCACTTTACCGTGAACAGCCTATGGGAACACTATACTGACGCACCACGGACGTCGTCATTAACCAGTCTAGTCTCGCCACAGCCCTCTCCTAAGAAGAGAGACTAAGACGTATATGCCACAGGTCCACCCTTGAAGCCCAGGGTTGGCTCGGCCCAGCTGATACATACTGTAGGAAGTAACCCGCTTTGCATCATGGCGCAGCACTCACCACTTAAGCCTTCAACCACTGAAGGGAAACAAGCCACCAGCTTCGGCTGCAGTCCACCAGCTTCAGCCGCAGAATGCCATCTCTGCTACCCCGCATTGCATACCCCCACGCTGGCCCTGTGCTCTGGGTATATATCGAGGCCGCAGTCCAGAGTTCGAAGTCTGTCTCTCTTGGCTCAGTTGTAGGACGTTACTCTGCCCGACCGCGCACAGACTTCTTCAACCATCAACTGACTTAGCAGTCATAGGGTGACACACTTCCCGACTGTATACTGATACCTCAGACGTTCACCTACCACTAGCCGATACTCATCATACTAGATTGTCATGCTACCCGCCAGCTCACAGAAGCATTCCGTGCTTCTCTGCTATCCAGTAGCTATGCGCCTAGAGTCGTGAGTTCGAGTACTGTACTACTGTACTACACCCTCACTCCCGCGCCACCACGTCTACTGAATCTATGCGTCACTCTGGTTGGCATCCCAGGATCGGCCCTTCATGTTTTATGAGTATTTACAGTTCTGGCAATAAACAGATATAATCCGAAATTGGCTGAGTTATCACTCACGCAGCTCACTATTCTTCTCTACCTGTTCCAGGTATTTCCTGTTTCGTCCACAGAACCTCCAACATTCTTGCAGGAGTAGCCAAGAGTCGCAACCTCTGTTCCTACCACACCTTCAGGTGCCTTCCTGAGTAACATGAGAGCTGTATTTTTCCCTTGGCTATTGTCACCTGTAAGTGCTTGGGTCCGCCGGCGACATCCCGCCCGCCAAGTCACTTGCTGGAGATCAGTAATCAGGCCTGCCTACCCAATCCACAAGCCTACCCATTCATCCTCTCAGGTCATGCCTACCCCTATGGTACACCCACTGTCTACCTCTCTATCTACCCCT
This sequence comes from Clitarchus hookeri, assembly GCA_002778355.1. Lineage (NCBI taxonomy): Eukaryota > Metazoa > Arthropoda > Insecta > Phasmatodea > Phasmatidae > Clitarchus > Clitarchus hookeri. The sequence continues at coordinate 219,170 of NQII01000455.1, read as the reverse complement.
TATGCCTCGCCACAGGGCTGGGCGAGATAAAGTGGCCAAACAGGGACTAGCCCTGGTTGGAGGCCTGTAAGGTAGTGAAAAGGGTGTCAGCTGAGTATACATGTGGAAGTGAGAGGAAGCTGCTTGGCAGAGGGGAACATCCACCAGTTCAACCAGAGGGAACAGAAATCTGCTCTGGTATGTCCTGCATGTCATCTCTTACCTCCCATATCACCAAAGAAACCAATAGCACCAAGTCGGCCCTCAACTGCAGACAAGATGGTCAGGTGCCTGACCATAACCACTAGTTATACACCATCTCATGAAACCAGACCTACTCCTAATACCCCTTCCAGTGTTCAACGCTCCATAAGTGAGATACCAAAACCTGTCATTTCAACCTCTAATAGAAACCCAGTGAAGGGGACGACTGTTGCTTCCCCAGCTGTCTAGAAGATCAAG
>NQII01000455.1:158477-218669 GCA_002778355.1 Clitarchus hookeri | reverse complement strand
GGGGGGGTCTGATGCTGGCCAACGCCATTTATGTTGAGCATCAACAGGATGAAGCGGTTAGGTTACCTAAGTCCATCCATCATGTATAAATCCGCCGGATGGAGTGACAGGCCTGATGAAGCATGACCTAACCAACTCTGAGCACTTATTAGCTAGGGAAAGTCTCCTGCCCCAGCCTTGAGGGAAGCGAACATTAGAACATAGGCATCCAAGCCGTTCACCCTCGAAGGGTTACACAGTGGAGCGAACACAACACCGCAACTATCCTCTCAGCTGGCCAGTCGCTGGGTGACCATACTGAACCCCACACCACATGTGCCACCACCAAAGCCCAAGCACAAATGGCCAGGGGAATTGGTGAAGACTCACCTCCAAGTTTACCCTGCAGAGCTATTCGGTCCTTTAAGTCAAAACCTCTGGAGAGGACCACCCAATCGTTACCTGGTTCTGACTGGGACTGCCCATAATGCTGGGGATAGCCCGACAAGGCTACACATCCAATCAACACTAACTTCTAGCTACCAGGACCAGCACTCCCACTCTGTTCCAGCTCGTGAACAGACAACGCCGGACCTTAATCGACCGCAGTCCAGACCCAACCAGTAACCCTCAGCCAAAGGACATCTTCCGCCAGCAGACCATTGGTGAGGCAGAGTGAAGGTAAGACTTCTACTACCACCACCCCAATCGTCAAGAGGCTTCACCTCGCTGAACCAGACTGTCCCTTGACACCACCAAGCCAGTCTTTTCAAAGGGACCAATGAAAGCAAGAGACCAAGTATAGAGCTTCACACACCGCGAGTGAACCTGACCTGACCTCATTGGAACCTTGCTGTAAGACTGTTGCATAACAACATAGCCATCACGCGTCAGTTTATTATATTTGTTTTGAACTTTCGTGCTTTTGTATATGAATGAATAACTATTCAAGATATAAAACCTTAAGTTAACAAAACTCCACTGAAACGCTTAGAGAAAACAGCCTGTAGCTACTGCTGCAAAACCAAAATGCAAAGCGAATATCCCAACTTGTATTAAATTGTAGACATGTGATAAGCACTGAAGAAAAATGTGGTTAGAGACTGATCATGGTAAACTGTGCACTTTTGAAACCCTGCTTGAAGGGGATTAGTCCCTGCCATGTTGGATTTATCTATATTTCGCTGTAACTTAGTTTTAAGTTGGTTAAACAAAATTTTTTTTGCATGACACAGCATAAATTACTGCTTCTCAAGCTTTATGAAGTTATGTTTTCACTGCCTTTATTAATTTTTAACTGGTAACAGCAGTTGTTGATTTTTCCTACGGGTGACTAGAGCAGTTAAACTAACCACAGTAGCCGAGCGATGCCAACTTGAGGCATTTTTAGACAGGGATGTCCTGCGTCATGTCGTTCCGTAAAGTAAAATTCAATACAAAATCTACATTGCAGGTTTCTGCGAAAATTCTGAAAATCCAAGATGACGGGGACTGACCCCCCTCAAAATCTACTTGTGTGCACATAGAGAGCATTTTTCCACCATGTAAAATTAACATTGCCATAGGCCTGATCACTTTATTCAGGAGTCAGTCATGTGAAATTCTCAAATTACAGTATAAGAAAATTACATGTTTTACAAATCTGCTAAGTATTACACTTATATGCATTAAAAAAAAGTATTCACAAAAGTTTACCCACCACTTTTAATTCAATTAAGACATGGGATTACTTTACCTCAGTCATTCCAAACATTACTCTGTGCTTATCAGTCAGCACTCCCATTAAATTATATGAATATATGCAGGTAGGGATAGTGATATTTTTCAAAGGTTGATTTCGAAAGTGCTCAAATTTCCATAAACAGCCCAACAAATTTTTATTTATACAAAAAGCTGTTAAATCAATGTTATTTAATCTTAATCTACATTTATGCACAAAGGCTAACCGAGATCTTTATCCGATTAGTGAGGAACTGAAAAAGTTCATACTAGGGGCATTCAAGAGGCTTAAATTATTTTCTACATTTTTAGCACATATCTTTTTTCGTTGCAGAAAAAAATTATACAATGGAAGAAAATTACTTTTCAAAAATAAGTAAAACAAGTTATAAGAATTTTAAATTTATGCATTCCTTCATACAAATCTCAAAATCAAACAAAATCAATACATCATTCTACAGCTCAAAATAATTTGTTAATGTAATCAAAATTTTTCTTTAAAATTTGTTATGCACTTTGCTTGTTTGAAAATTCTAACATTTGAGATAAATTTAAAAGTCAACATTGAAGTTAAACCTTTCCAGAATGGTGAATGGTCACATTTAAAAGAAATTGCAACATGCAACTATTGTGAATTCAATAAACACTGCCTGAAACAAAACTTTGTATTAACTTTTTGAAATTAGTTTGAATCAAGATTTTAAGTTAAAATAAGGTATTTTGTTATCAAACACTTTTAAGGTTTGCACTGATTTTTACCTTAAGTGGGGAATAAAAAAAACAGCTTGGGGAAAAAATTATTTCTTGTCAAGCCAACTGGGATCAACCAGTTATGATGTGTACATTAGCCAGAAATGCAACCTACCATATGACCAAACACATACTGTCTAAAACTATGTTGTACCTGTGCAAGCAATCATGTACACTGGGTTAACTGCTCGTGAATTATGTTCTAACCTGTAAATAAAAATAAAGACCAGAAGACACTAGCAAATAGCACACGAAAACATGTCGCTAACTACTTGGGTTGAATTTGGAAAGTAGTGGCCACAATACTACTGACACGTCAGAGGTGCAAGTCTCGAGGTCACCATATCCTATAAGGGAAGGTCAGACAAGGAAGTGTGGCAAGTTGGAATGGCCGTGTGTTATTCAGTCAAATACTGTAGTGCTGTGAAAATGAAGGAACAGAGTGAAAGCACCACAACAATACATTTACAAAAGAATAAAAGCGTGCATAGATCAAATTTGAAGTGGCAAGTGGTCTGACTGTTTTAAAGACTGTGTTAAGCTCATAGTATTGCAGTGTTGCAGTTAAGGATTACTCATGTTTAGGACGACTACCAAAGTGTAACAAAATTCAGCTCCTTGCTTCCCTGCTGGATGTGAATAGCTGATGGAATGCCCATGACTTAGATGTGGGGTAGGTGTGCCATAGGGCAGCCACTGCGAGACCATTAACAGAGATGGATGATGCACTGAATGCAAACAATGCCTTCCACACGTGTGGCAGAATGTGATAGAAAAGGGGAGGGGGAAGGTGATTACATTAAAGGAATGCAACTGGTGTTTCCTAAGCCAGGTAATTATAAGTGTTGACATTACTTTCTATCTAACCTAAATAGTATTCAAGAATTTTCAACTTACCCGCCTCATAATTGCAATCGCTTCCAGCGAGAGAAACCGTGGATAACGAACTTCATCGTTCACTATGGAGTCAAAAACTTCCTCCTCATCATCACCAGGAAAAGGAGACTGAAAATAAAATGTTTACAGATATAGAAAATAAATCTTTAACAAATTTCATGAAGTGGAAAACACTAGCTCAGACAATAACTTTGTTGTTTCTCCATCAGTAATGCTATTTAAAATTCAAGACAATCAATATTTTACACTCTGAATTCCTCCTCCTGATGTACACAAAGCAGCGAAGACTAATCAATGGACAACAGTTTACAAAAATTACAATTTACCGAGAAATCCCCTTTTGTACACTTTTCAAGAGACCAGTAAGGTGTTGCAAATTGCAGAAAGTGTAGGAAGGAAATTTACACTGTAAAAAATATTAAATCCAACTGAAAAAAAAAAATCAGTGTAAAATGTGAGGATGTGGTGTTGATTAAATTTTATAGTGAGAATTTTTGTATAGTAAAGTTGGCAACACTTTTTTTTGTTATCTATTACAAAAGTCTCTGCGATAGAGAATCAAACCAAGTCCCCAATGAAGGGCGCTCCCACCTCTTATCAATGTTTGGTATTTAGTGCTGGCTGGTCACACCACCCTCTAGCGCTGCTGTGACAAGAGGAGAGAGAACCTTTCTCATAGACTTCTGAGGCTTCAGGAGAACAAACACATTAGGACACTACGATTCTCAGACTACAAGCTGGTCACGCCACTTACTGAGAGTCATAGGGTCCTTGCTTGGGGAACACTGTGAACCCAGAGGGGCAGTCGAGGTCTATGGCTGGTCACGCCGCTCACTCAACTTCTCCCGAGGGGATCAGGGGACCCTCTCTATTTAAGTCAATATAGGCCCGAGTACTGTTCATCATTAAGCACACCTTGCAGCGCCGATCAATTGATAGGACTCCAACAGGGGTCAACACCAAGGCACCGGCCCCAGGAAGAGTTGGGTTCCTTCCTGGATGGACCATGCCAGAACCTGTCCTCCCGAGCGCTGCTACATAATTCTCACCATATCTACCATCGACCTGCACCTACAGGACACCCACCAATTCCTCTAAAGATAGCAATTATTTACTCTTAGTTTGTTCTATACCCTATACAATTAACGTAACATCACTGACTCTGCATAGTTGTGCGCTCACAAGCTATTCCTAAATGCCCCACCACTGAGCAGGCTGGAAAAAGGCAGACAAGATATAACGTGCCCAAGCTACGCATTCTGGTGAGCCAGGGCCTGATGCCACCACGGTTCGCACACACGAACTAGACGAGGCAGTCATCTTTCAAGGGGCTGTGTGTGTCCCAGCCACCGCCTGGAACTCAATCTATATCCTGCGACATGTGGTACACAGTACCAAGACCCCTATCACTGCTGCCTCCAACGCCTCAAACGGCCAGTACCAAGTGTCTCTCAACCTATTGGTGTGCTGGTAGCCAGGCAGCTGAATCTGAACACCGCTCGCCCAGTTGCTACAGAGTACATCCCCATCAGGACCCACTCTAGAAAAGCTCTCCGCCCAACTCCACCTTCCTCTGTCCATAAAGTCATTGAGATACCGACTAGGACGGACCCAGAAAGTAAGTTAAAAATCCTCATTAAGGAGACTCAGTTTCTCTAGTTTCTAAAGGGATACTGAGCCAGTGCACCTTCATCCACATTGGCCAACTGGCGTCAAATTTTTTCATGTGGTGGTAGTGGTGTTATCTTTAATGCAGCCATGGGAGTCATAGATGTCTTTGGGTTTTCTCTTGAGAGCTATGCAATTAACTAAGATGGGGCTCCATAACTAGAGCACGCAAATGGAAATGTTTTTAGCCATAGTATAAGGCAACAGTCAAAATGTAAATTCGTCAACTAAATTGATGAACTCAGCCTTAAAAAAATGTGATAAAGTTTTAAACAAATTACAAATTGTAATTTTTGAAAGAAACCAACCACAATATTCATAAATCCAAATAATTCTTAACTTTACATTGTAAATAATTCTTTCATACTTTTCAATTACATTTACAATATAATAAATTTATTTACAAGTGATATATTTTTACTAATGATAGCAATAAGCATATAAAAGAGCTGAACTTGACAACTTACCTCCCCCACCAACATCTCAAAAATAAGCACACCAAGACCCCACCAGTCAACAGCTCTGGTATATGATGTTTCTGTCAGGACCTCTGGTGCAAGGAACTCTGGGGTGCCACAAAACGTGCCAGTGCGGTCACCATAACCCATTCCTTCTTTACACAAGCCAAAATCAGCTATTTTCACATACCCTTCAGTATCGAGTAACAAATTATCCAGCTTGAGATCTCTGAAAAATGTTATAAAAATATTTTTAATAAGTACATGTACAATTAGCAAACGTCACCTAATTACAAATGTAATTCTGGTCATGTTAGAATGACAGAAAATAAGCGATGATCACAATGTGGCAGACAGTAAAACTATATCCAATTTTGTAAGTTAATATTTTTTTAAGTCTATTGGTGATAACATTTTCATCCCTTAAAATGCACATTAAATTTACAACTGATTCAAAACAAACGCAGATATAAGTAACATTACTTAGACAAAAAAATTTGCACTAAAAGATGTGTGCCTGACCTGTATATAATCTTATTTTCATGGAGGTACTGTAATCCAAGGACTACACAGGCTGCGTAGAAAACTGCCCTGGGTTCAATGAACACGTCTGCATGAATGTGCATCATGAGGTCCCCACCAGCTGCGTACTCCATCACGAAGCACACGTGAGCCTATAAACCACCACAGCTGATAGTAACACATCACCATTAAGATCCAAATGTCATCCCAGAAATGCTACCAACAAATCCATTACAAATGAACTAAAACACACTTAAATTAAACAAAGAAAACATAGGACTAATGATGGCCCCAAGATGTGGGAAGAAACTATCCCCTCTCTTCCTTTTAAAGCCCTGAGTTTAGTCAAAGGCTGCAAAAAAAGCATGAGTTACAACCTACTCTTTTTTTTTGCCCAAAATACATTAATGCACCTGGTGCAACTAATATAAAATCTTATTTCACTTTCATTATATTATACACGTTTATTTCACCTCGCAAAAACACTTTCAACACAACATTAAATTCTACATATTTAACATTTATTATTTTTAAAAATGGCTCACCTCTGTTTGAAAGCAGGCAAAAAGGTTCACCAAGAATGGATGCCTCATTGCATTTGCCACCTCAAATATACGCTTCTCAGAGAGAAGAGACTCCACTTCATCTCGAGCAATAATGTCTCCTTTTTTTAAAGCTTTGATGGCAAAATACTCTCCTGTGTTGCGGTACTGTGACAGGATCACCTACGACAACAAAAGTACACAGTATATAAATCTTGTATGTAATCCAGTTTTGATAACGTGATAAATGACGTACAATTGACAATATATATAATGGTATACTGCATTTCATATAATTAGACTATATTTTGACAATGTCACCAACCCACACATCATGTAAACAGTAAATGCTCTCATTTGCAAAGTATTGTATCAGATGTTGAGTTGTTGTGTGATGTATGTTATGTTGGTGATGATATTGATTACGTGAGAAAATAGTACTCAAAACTAAAAGTTGTACTTCAAAACTTAAACTATAGTTACAACATTTATGGTTAAAATTATATTTTTTAAGTAATGTACAATTTTTTTTGGCTTTTATAGCGAATTGGTATAAAAATATTATGGCGGAGCATGCAGACACTTACAAGCAGTGAAGTGTTTCCAGCTCTGTGAACAATATCGTGCATGTGATTTTTTTCCATCACGTTTATGCAAGTACATTACTGTTGCTATCGGAATACAGTAGAAGTCTGTTATAACATTCCCGCATATAACATTTACCTGTATATAACACCATTTACCACCTTTTCTCCACATGCCTTAATGGTTTAATTTCCTGCATATAACAATATTCAAATTTCTCCTTTCCTGCTTATAACATCAGTATTTGTTCAGTTCTTTGCAGCATCTTAAATGCAATTTTTCTCTTAAGTAAAATTTCAGACATATAAACAATACAGTAGCCTACAAAAAGATACAGAAAACAGTTTACACTTGAAATATTAAGAATTTTAGAGGTGATGGTCCTGAAAATTACTTACATAACCAAGAATAGATGATTGAGTAGGTCTCCAGAATGCATGTCATTGTGCATTAATTGATGCTATGGTCCAAGGAATTCAGATCACAGATATTTTTGCATCAAATGATGATTTTGAAGAACTTTAGTAGCTATTTATATACAAAAGTTATTACATTATAATTTTGTTTCGCTTGATGTGTTCCTGCAGGTGTAATACCATTTCCTGTGTGACATTTTCCTGCATTTAACAATATTTTACTTACCCCTTGAAAAATTTTATAACAGGGTTCTACGGGTATAGTATCAGTAAGAGAGTTTTCTTGCGCGAAATGTAATATTATAGACATATGTATGTGTGTATTGGTCCAACCTTTTTCGTACAGACACCGTCACGATGCACAAACGTTGATTTTTGTTCCGCAGTTTATTTGTTCTGGGAAAGCGGCAAAGTGTTCTATTACTGAAGGACAATTTACTGAATGATTCAGCAAATTATTTTGTACCAGTGGCAGACGAACATGTCAAGGGATTGTCTTAGACAACATGTGTTCAAGAATTGCAAATACGAATTACAAACAGGAAGTCAGTGTGTTATGTAAATAATGTATTACGAAATGGTTATTAGAATGTTTAAAATCTACATGACCTACAAAACCACCCAATTTCAAATTTGTTTTGTAGTGTAAAAATAACAGTTATGGAAAATTCAACTTCACCAATAATAATTTGAATGTTACTTCGATACGGACAAAATTTTCCATTGGTCCATAAAAACAATGTGCAATTCAAAATGATATATTCTCATAATAAAAGCTGCAAAACAATGCCATCTCGTGAAAGGCGCTAAACTTAAAAAAGTTTCCCCCCACCTTCTCACTCAACACCATTCACCGGCAAAAAAATTAATGGAACCCCAGCATTACAACTTGGCCAAAAATAAAATAAGTTTTAATGGTAACCTACAGTGATCATAGCGTTTGTTTACACACTTTGTTTGCTTCATAGACAGAACATAACTGTGGTAGAAGGATACACTGTGACCACACTACTTTAGGGAACTTATATGAAATTTAATAATATATTAACAAAGCAACCTAGGTATGAACACATTGCAATTTATTAAAAGTATAACAACATAAATTTAGATACAAGAGGTAAATAACATATCCTGTCGTAAACAATTACTACGTATTACCTAGGGATGTGTCTGTTCTAGTTACCAGTTTTTGGTTCTCAGGCACGAATAAAAACTATTTTCACTGGTTTTAGATTTTAGCATTGTATCTCTTTGAAATCAGAGTCACTTAATATAAAACGAAAACCTGAAGCTCCTACGATATATTACCCAACATTTATACTTATAGCAGTTAAAAATAGAAAAAATATGCAATGAGAAACAAGAATCTATCTTTAATAATTGTATTGACATGGGAACCAACAAAAATGTCAGAACCAGCCCATTCCTATTAATAAGTGTATGTTAATTTAAAACCGCATCCCCTCTTCCCTAAAAAAACATTACAAAAGATTTTTAAAAACATGTTTGTAAACTCTAACCTAACCCAATGCGAAATCATCATACAAAATTAAATCTTGTTTTTGAAAATGTGTTTCTAGCCTCTGAAAGAACAGCCCTGTGTAAATACATAAAACCCTGTTAAGAAATTCCCACTTTATATTTCCTGCTTAATAAGCTTACATAAATTTCACCTGGTCTATAAAAATGCAAGTATTTTGCCACTTTTATGGAGTTTTCTCAGTTAATAAGCTCTAATTTTTCAGTCCTTTCAGAAACATCTTAAGAGAGAGTTAATGTATTACTCAGATGCAATGCTACCTTTCCAAAGTGTCCTCTGCCTAGCACACTCAGCAACCTGAAATTGTCCAGAGACATCCCAGTGTACTGCGACTGGCGACGGGACTCGTAAGCACTGTCGCGATGTTCCAGTCGCCGAACACCTCCGATCTGGTCTGGCTGATCGTACACATTCTGTTCCAATGCAAACACTGTCAGCAACTTTCTCAACAGGGTGTGACATTACACTAAATTTATTCTCAGGATGCATATTTTTCTTTAAAGTATCTGAACACAAGAATAAAAATGGACAAATAAGGTTAACAGTAAATAAAATGCAAGTACGTAAAAAAATAATTTTTTTTTCAACTGTTACAACAATAAGTTCATCAAAGCACTTTTTAAAATGCAAATGAAGTGCATAGACTGTGTGATGTTTCTACCACCTCCACAAATATACAACAAGTAGAATCAGCTGAAAAGAAATAGCACAATCTGTCATGGTTGGAGTGATAAATGTGGCATAACCAAAAATCAGCTTCAGGAAAAAATTGCATATGATTACGGACAATGAAAGGAAGGGAAGACTCAATATTAAAAACAGACATATTTTAATTTAAGTCTGTAAACACTAGATTTAATTTAAGGAAATGTTTACTTCATGTTACAAGCATTAATCCGATTAGTGGGAAGTTGGACGGTGAGCGCTACATGGTTCTGGCCAATGTCATCATGATCCAAGGTATCTGGGCGATAGTTGAAACCACGGTAAAGTATACAAACTCATGAGCAATCACTCACATTAGAGTTAGGTCATTGCTATAGGTCCCCCAAGTACTGGCTGGTAACCAAGTTCAGTAATGAATTGCGGTGTATAAGAAACCATGCTCCACACACACTTCTATAAACCCACGACTGTCTTTACACATGGCATGTGGAATGAATTCCTGCAGGAACCGCTTTTTCCTATCCACCTTAGCCTGCTCGCAGAGGTGCATGTAAGTGTAGCACTCCCACTGAGGGCTGCTTCTGTAACCACGTTTCTGCAGTTCTCCCAGTTTACTGATTGGCATGAAAAGTTTCAAAAAGAACGTGTGTCATTGAGTCCTCTTTGAGACCACAAGACATATGAATGTGCAAACTCACAATAAATAAACATCTGCAGCAAAGATTCTCTGTCCAACCTAGTCTTACTATCAGCAATTGGAACATTTTGTAAACCAGCCGAGAGGTAGGATTACAGTAAAACCTGTAAATGTGGAGGAGTATTTGTATATGGCACAAAATTGCAATACAACCCTGGAACATTCCTCAAGCAAATAAGATTTTGTAGTCATCCCAAAACGTGCACCTGTTAAAGGACCTTAAATGTTGGTAGCAATATTGCCAGCGAGTGACAGTACTTGCCGATTCCTAGGCCATCCCATCTACCTCCTGCTGCAGCAGCAAATACCAACTGAATAGATTTAAGTTTCTGAGTGGAATAAAAGCGGTTTTGTGATTGGCTTAGACAACAGGAAGGTTTAAGTATGTTTATATTGATAACAAAATACTGTACCACCACTCACTACTTTGCATAGCAGGGACTGCTGCCTCTCCCCGCACCCTAGACTACACCACACCATCAGTGTTGTGTTACTTCAACTATAGAAAGCAGGTACGTGCAGTGTGAAAATGAACACATACTGCAACAGCACCTGAAATTAGAGCAATATTTGGGGCATCATGTCCTGCCACAACTAGTTCAGACAGAGTGCAAGGACAGCAAGACCAGAAGTCTTTCTCCTGAAACAAATTTGTTTGCTGGTACTGGCTTCTACCTAGACTCCTGCTTAGTGGCAACTGTGGCTTGAGAATTCTCTAAAAGGACTACCTAGGTTATGGGACCAATGTATCTCGGGTGGCTATGGCCAGTTTGTAATCAAATGCTTTTTGGCAACCGGCAGTATTCTCTGCAAGGTAGAAATTTTCTCCAGCAAACGTAGACTAGTTGCTAAAGGTTAATATTGTCGTGAGAAATTAACAATAGGCCTACTAGTAATCCACTGCATAATTCAGATCTGGTTACACATCACTATATGCAAGAGCAGAACAGTCCTTCCAATACTGTAATCAAAGTATGCTCCCAATTGGCATCCCATGACGAGACACCCAGCAGTGAAATGCATTTGGTGTCAAAAAAAATCCACAAATATAGTGGTTCAGTAAGAGCTTGTGGCAAAGAGGTGCAAGTTAGAGGAAATATTACAGGGGAGGGAGCAGGTTGTTGAGAGGAAGAAGAGGAGGGTGCAGGTTGTTGAGAGAAAGGAAGAGGAGGGTGCAGGTTGTTGAGAGAAAGGAAGAGGAGGGAGTAGGTTGTTGAGAGGGAGGAGGTTGAGAGGAGGGAGGAGGTTGATAGAAGAGGAGGGGAGGGGAACAAGGAGTTTGTGAGGAAGTTGTAGATTTTGAAGAGGGGAGCAGAGCAAGGAAGTTGAGGAGGGAGAGAAGGGAGAGGAGCGGAGGAAGGAGGTTGAGAGAAGAGGTGGAAGGAGGAGGGGACAACAAAGAAGACGACGGCAGCGACGAAGGAGGCAACAACTAAGATGGAGGCGATGATAGATATGATGATTATGAATAACCTTAATGATAAAATGTACATCTTAATAACAAATTTGAGCAATAGCAATAGGTCCATTGTGTATGTGTGACAACATATTAATTTTTACATTTAATCAGACATTGACAACTATATTTTCACTTTGCAACTAAGGACATATCAATTCATAAAATAAACAAAACAGTCTTAATGTGCCTCTCAAAAAATACTTAAAAGTGAAATTATCACACATAAACTCAAGCATTACCCCAAAAATGTATATCATAGCTGTTTTCAAGATTACTAAGTTACTATGGGTAGCGGAGAGCTGATATGATGGTGAAGTTTTAAAAATATGAACGATAGATGAAACGCACAACTCCTAATTACACACACAGATTAGTATAATATAAATCCGAAGGTCATGATAACTACGAGCACAAAACTGAATAAAAAATTCAGATGCGTACCACACTTTAAACATTTCTATCTTGCAGTGGAACACAAGTGAAAGTACAGCAGTCTTCTGTTAGTTAAATATGCTAATATATACTTTACTGATCTTAAAAATTACTTTTGCTGGTGATGCCTGGCAAAGATACTTGGCCAAAAACCACTGCTAATTATATGAAATTAAGCAAGGTCGTGGGTTGTGAACCTCCTATGAAACTGTGAATTAAAGAATTTTAATGGTAAAATAATTAACAGCATAAATGTTGTTACAGAAACCCTATTTGCAGAAAACCAACTTGCCTGAATATGTTACCTATCCAGTATTACAGCCATCCCAAAGAAACATGATGAAAATATAACACTACACATTTCTTCAGAATTATAATTTTCTTTATATATAAAAAAAAAAAAAAAAAAAAAAAAAAACCCCCACACATTCATGTGCAAAAAATTCACAGCAAATTTTTTATAAATTTAATTGAAAGCAAACTTAGTTTAACCTTCCCCATTTTAAATTGTAGCTTGACTACACTATGTGCCCTGCACTTACGGAGTAGGTACCTGTTCATTCTTACAACTACTACTTTCCTTGGCATGATTTAGCAATAGCCAAACATCTGCCTTTCTTTGTCCGTCAATAGAAATCTGTTAACACAACCTGCCAAGGCTGCATGTGCAGATTTATAAATTTGGTACCTTAAGCTAAATACCTATAATTTTGCAATTAATTTTTAACTTATCACAGCTACTTTTGTGCTTGTAACTATACCAAAAGAACATTATTTTTAGAATATGATCACACATGCTCCACATTTACCTTCAAGTTGCTTAAACTGTTTAATAAAAAAAATAATACAAAATTAGCATACACAAGGAAATTTCATGCACTGTACAACACTTTCATTTTGTACTGGTCAAGGCAGATATAGACAAAATGGTGAAAGCAATAGAAAGCATGCAAAGCCGGTAATGTTTTCAAGTAAAGCCACCACACAGTTTCCATCACCCCAATTTGCCAAATATCTGGAAAATTATTTTACAAAAACTTTTAGAAATGCAGAATGACAAAATATGGATAAAACTGTCTCAAAGACAATACCACTACAAAAACCGAACACTTAAACACACTACAGCACTATTTCTAACGCTGTTACTTTAACTGGATCTGACAAAGCGGTACTGTTTTTCTATAAAATAGTTGGCCTTTGTGTATGACTGACGGTATATTGAACAATAATTTTCATTGCAAAATATGTAAAAACTATATAGCAGATACATTTTTGAACACTGCCGAACTACATAAATCCTATTAAATTGAGCTAACGATCACTCATTCAATGTTAAAGTGTTCACATTAAATTGGGACTTGACACATTTTGAAATTACACACAACTACACAAACATGGTGTATAGCAAAATAACTGCCTACATTCATGCCAATATAACACGGCATGTTTTTTTGTAAAACAGTGATGATAAAAACTCTGAGCACAATTAATTGTCTCAATGGTAGCACTCCTAAAATAAATAATTTTGCAATTTTATTTGAATTAAATAAATATTAAGTTTCAGGAAAACTTTTACTATATGATGAAAAGCAGCAATACACAAAGCATCAGCATATTTACAGTTCACTTGCAGGCTATGGTCAGTCTGCTAGCATATTCTCTCCGAGTAGAAATTATGTGGCTAATCAATTTCTTGTCGCCTATCATCCTACTCGATGACGTAACAAATATTTATCAAAAGGTTTTCTAAGACTAAGGCTACAGAAAGGCATTAGTACACAGCTGGTGATAAAAATGAATGCTTTCAAGAAAGTGAAGACCTTGACTTTTTAGTTGTTGCGTGAAAGAATAAAAGAGCTGCAACGTGGAACATGCTATTTTATGACATGTTACTGCTGCCCCAAAATCTAAAAAAAAAAAATGAGAATAAAATGACAGAATATGGCAGGGTGATGTTTCGACAGATGTTAGTAGCAGCAATGACTGGTATAACAGAAGTGAAAACTCTTCCAAAGCACACAAAATTTCGAATGTGTCTATCGTAAGGATTACCAAAGATGTAAGTACATACATCATTTCTTCGGTGTACAGCATATAGGTGGAATAAAAAAAATTACACAATGCAAGTTGATTATTAACATAACAGTTAACTATTTTTCATACTGGGATGATAATTGCAGATATCAAAGCAGATTGCAGTTATTTTTGATAAGAAAATGTAATGCAGTGTTATGTGCAGCCCGTGTATGTATTGAAAATAGCTGATTAGCAAGACATTTTAAGTTACACCATATTCTTTCACTTCACTATTATGTTTTCCACTTGTAAAGGTTTCACCTTACATCGCATATAAAAACTTGGCCATAGAATACATGACTATCACGTAATGAAACCCTGTGCATCAGTGCCAATACCTACACCACACTGACAGGCAGTCACAACCATGTCCACCTCGAGCATAAACAGCCTGCAGGAATTCTGAGCTGCCAAATGAACCAACAAACAGGCATACCTGAAGAGAGGTGTGCGCGCGTGCGCGTGTGTCTCTCTCTCTCTCTCTCTCTCTGTGTGTGTGTGCACGTGCATGTGTGTGTGTGTGTGTGTGTGTGTGTAACAATCAAAACTAAGGATGTCAAATTCAATGTTTTTATTAATTGATTCACCCGATTCCTTTGCATTATGAGAATCGTGAGAATATAATGTCTGACTACCTCGATCTCGATTCTTATAAGTTATCACAAAATTAGGTTAGCTTTAACCATAGCATATTTACGAGTCGTGGCACACTGAATAGCAACAATATTTGTGTGCACATATTGGTTATTTCTAGCTTCATAAGTGGACCTAAAATATTGCATTACGAAGTTGAAAACTTAAAGTTTTTTTTAAAAATACTGATTAAAATACTATTTTTTAGTTCTTAATATATGAACTGCTTAGGCCTAGTTAGATAAGCCTGAATTTGACATAAATATAGGAAATTAACTTCACTTAGCAGACCAGAAACTCTTTCCTGCAATTGTCTTCATATTTCTGTCTGTACATTGACCTATAAAAATAATTTCAAAAGGATACATTGACTGTAGGCATATATTGACAATTCTTATATCCTAATTTATGGTATCGGAATTGAGGTGGAATCGAGAATCGGAATAGAGAAAAATTGATATTTTGACATCCCTAATCAAAACCTAAGCATGTGTGAGGTGATGTCCCCCCTACTAAAGTAACCTTGCATTTGGGAGGAAATGCCCTGACCTCCCTAAATTATAACCGGACAATGTGCCCACACACTTCGGAAGTGCTATGGTGCCAAACAGCAGAAAGTATGAGGCATAGGACTAAGAGACCCTAGTCAACATAGAAAAAAACGGGCGTAGAAGCAAAGTGCAAGCATGGGACATGCAGTTTTTCGTGTAAATCTGAAAATTACCCAAATCAGCTTCCAACGCAATGGTCTATTTTTGTTATGTGCATACAACATGGCAGTGTTTATGCACATGTCTTTTCGTGCCCATTCAATATTTACATTGCAGTATTTGCACCCTGTTCATTTTATCAAATGCATAGAGCACTTCACTTTCAATTCCCGGGCACTATCAAAAACAGTTACTATTTTTGGATTCTTAACCGATTTTGCAACGTAAGCAGCATACTACAATACAGGTAAATACCCTAGCTCAACCATCGTCAAGAACCAAGAACCGAACCACAAAGCACAGAAGATTAGTAAAGTCTGCAGTGTTTACAAATACAGCGCTAATGTTTGGTGCATAATTATTACATTCAACAAAAATATTCACCTTTGTTATATTTACATATTTACTTTCGTAATAACATTTTTGGCTAGAATATAAATAAAATATAGGTTAGGCATGTCCTGTGAATGAATGCTTTAGCGATCTGGGTCGACATAATGAATAACATGTACAATAATCTTCAGACCTTGCTACTGATAAGATCTTTTTAATTAACAACATGATCACAACGGAAATAGTTTTGTTATCAGTGTGCATTTGAAGCAAATGAGAGATAATGCTGTATAATAAATAGAAAATAGCATAACTAGATGTTTTGTAAAAGTTTTCATAGTAAAAGAAGTTTGCATTGAGGTTTTACAGGCATTAAAATAAGCAATTTCGTTAATGTTTTATGGATACGGGAATTACTACAGAATTTTGAGAATAAACACAATTTATCTGAATTTCTCATTATTTCATGGTTTACAAAAATTGCTAGGCCCTATGTATTAGTGTACCATCCTTCCATCTAACTTGGCAAGCTGGTGTAAAATGAACTTGCTTACTTTTAAATCACCACCCATTGAATCCACGCCTAGAAAACTTCTGCTTGGTCACTCGCCTGCTCAGGTGACCATTTAATTAGTCTCTTCAGATTAGAAGATTGGGACCATCAGATATTACAGCTTTAGCAGGATCTCCTCTCATATTGGATAGAAGAATATTACTTGCATGACCTCTTGGTTAAGACGAACCCCTACTTCTATACTAACTTACTTCACCACCACTACTCCCACCAGCCTAAAAATACTATTCCCTGTATTTTGTATATGTTGAAATTAATCTGCATCAGATGCAAAAGATGCATTTTCTATAACCATTCTGTAGTGTGTTCCTGTCCTCTATTACCTTCAGCAAACAAGAGAAAAAACAAGTTAAAAAAAAATTAAACTCAGCTCAAAAGCCCAGTTGTTGCTGGTATAATCTCGCAAGCAAGAATGTGACACCTAAGAGCAAAAGAACCTGGTAGGACAGACTCTCCGCAACAGCCACAATATTCTTTGCCAACCTAGCCAAGCTAGTACGTAATTTTAGTCAATATTTTTAAAAGAACTGTAATTTAGATAAAATGGCAAGTGTGCAAGCTCCTGTATATGTACTTTTCCTTTTTTGGCAGCATTTAATTTGTGTAAGCGTTCATACCAGAAGGTAAACTAGAAACCAACAATTTTGTAGTTCTAGAAGTGGGGGAACCAACAACTCATCTTCCAGTCACAGACAAACTAACTGTTCTGCATACACAAATTACTATATTTTGAGGTGTCTTTCACGGGGAGGAATATCCAATAAAGTCACTGCTACAGGATAACACACAGCCAAACATGAAGAAGAGAGACAGCAAGAAAGAGAATGAGAGTGTGTAAAGTGATGGGAGGTAAGCAGCACGAGTTGGTTGTTTAGTGTTAGCAACAGAATTTGGTGGCAGGGAAAGAGGTACCAGTACCTCTTCTTCTGGAAACTGAATGACTGGTTGGGGTGAGGGAGAGTGCTCGTGGTCCGACGACCCCACGCTGGCGGGGGGCGGTGGCGCAGATGGGCTGGGGTCCTGCTCCTCTGCATGCAAGAAGTCAAACTCTCGCAGCACACTCTGTAACTGCAAAGGGTGGCTAGCGACCAGGTGCAGGGAAGCCTTTCCACAACAACAAAAACTACGTGCCAATGAGGTGAAACAAACAACTTGTGCACAATATCACCTCTACTAAAGATGTGTATGATACATGTGTGTGCACCATACAGACTGCTACAAGCAATACTGTACAGAGAAATATCAAAAATACAAACCAAGCAATACACAGCACAAAATAAGGACACAAAACATACAAGGCGCAATACCTAGTGATGGCCATAAAAACAAAAGATTTTGCAGATACATAAATTACTCTGTACATCTTCAAAATCATTTTTTATCAGCTAAATCAATAACTGTAGCAATTGATGTGCAATACTGCACATGACAAAAATTCTGTAAAATAAAATAAAATAAAATTCAAAAAATTCATTTTATTTTGTTTAATTTACCCAGTTCAGGACTTGTTTTTGTGCAAAAGTTAAATCCATTCGGTCTTGGCAAGAAATAAAATAAACACAAACAAATAGAAGACAGCATCTATATACTTAGTCTAATAAAAAAAAACAACCCTGTAACACACATGGGCTAAAATAAAGAAATTAAGGAAAAGAGGAACTAATTTTTTTGAAGTCAAAAACATTTTACATATTGACAAGGCACAGTGCTTTCACCAATAAGTATTACCAAAGTTTTAAAATAAACCCTTTTGCTAATGATGTGACACAAATTTTCAAGAAGTAACATATTGCTCATTTGTGAGGACACATCATTTCCTGTAGTAGTAATTGCATAAGAGAGGAGTCATTCTTGCAAATGAGTGATACAATTAATGCTATCAGATTTTGTTTTCTTTAAGTAAATTAGTAGTCAAGAACTGATTTACAGTTATTGTGGTGTGGCTGTTTATGGCTTTTGCAATTATGCCTTATATTCTACACACTGTGAAAATTAACACTTTTAGCAAGTGCAATTACTACTAAATTTCATAAATCAAGACAATATATATATATATATATATATATATATATATGGATGTTGCAACAATTGTTTAATAAGTACAGTGAATCACATACATACTCTGTATTTGATCAAATATACTATCTTACACACTAACTTTTCCCATCATCAATAAAAAGTTTTTACTCCCAGCATACATTTTTTCCTTAAACTTGATATCAGGGATGCTTTAGTTCAAAGTATAACACAATCTACAATATTTCTGATACTGCCATCTTTGTAGTAGCTGTATACTAAACATTTGTATTTCCAGACAAAGTTCTTGATAATTTCAATGAAAGGCTTTGAAAAATTATATAGGTAGTAAATGCACAGCTGGAAAAACAGTGAAGAAATTTATAATTGAATTAAATAAATTTCTTCCTTAAGCTAAGGTCAAATACTTTTCAACATGTACATGAAACTATAATATTTATAACGCTAACATTAGTATAGGCTGTTCATGGTAAAGTGAGCACTTTTGAGGGCCTAGTTACTTTATCCTTTTAGCTAAAACTTATCGTTTAACCACCTTATTAAATAAATATTGCCATGCCAGTGATAAACACAGTGTGTGTATTCCACCGCACTCAGAAGTTAACGTCTAAGACTAAAATTTATTTATTGACTATTATTCCAAATGAGAGGGCTTTCAAAAGTGCTCACTTTACCGTGAATATCCTATAAATATGGTGATGCAGAAGCACTACCTGATTAAAATATTTTCTCTGAAATTTCTTTTTTCACATGAAGACTGTTTCATGTTCGAAACAGTCTTTTGATTGAAAAGATACTGAAAGAAAATTGAGACATTTTAAAACCTGTTGTTTACAAGGTGTGTCAAAGTGAGGTGAATGGTATAAGAAAAGAAAGAATATGGAATTAATCGCAGAGTCACGGTCGCACGTCGCTGGATTTCCTCTATGGTAGCAAAACGTGCGCCTTTCAAGACGCTCTTCAGACAGGGAAACCGGAAGACGTCCGTAGGCACCCGACCAGGGAGTACAGTGGGTAAAAGAACAGGTACACAGCGCTGGGCCAAGAATTTGACACACACGTATCGTGCAATTCACAGGTGCGATATCATGCAACAACCTCCACTTTCCAGTATGTGCAACTCTGGTTGAACATGGTGGCCGCCTTGGAGCAATCGTTTCAAAACCTGCTCGTAGAAAGCGGCATTCACTGTTTGACCCACAGGAACAAATTCCTTATGGATGAAACCATTGTTGTCGAAGAAGTCAATCAACATCTTGACCTTGAACTTTAGTGGGTAGCTCTTTTTGGGTGGCGGGGACATCAGTGAGCGCTTTGATTCTGGATTGAACCGATAGCACCAAACGTCATCCCCTGTGATGGTGTTTCGCAGAAAGGACGGATCCTGATCACATTTTGTAATGACATCTCTGGAATTTAAATTCCGGTGTGCTTTCTCGTTGTCGGTCAGCTTGTGCAGCACAAACAATGTTGCTTTTGAAATGTCGGACCATTCTTGGAACTTTGTAAACACAACTTGTACATCTTGCACATACCAAGTGCAAGGGTAATAGTTGGCATTGCAGAACATTCAGGATTGGTGCAGCAAAAGCACAACTTTCCAAAGTAACAGAAAAACAACATTTAATACTTAACTTAAGAATGTTTTTCTAATGCCCTGAGATTGTATCAGGTAGCTTACTGTTTCCCATATGCCACCTCACATGTGATGTTACAACTACTGTAGTCCTTACATACATCTGTTTCAAATTGTACGTAAACATTACATAAAGACATTAATTAAAAGCCAAAGTGTTAACTCAGCTCTTAACTTCTTATAATTAAAATTAACTGGCGTAAAAAAATTTCGGACACTTAAAATTTTTGGCACTTTTTACTTTTAAAAAAGGGCAGTCACTATTCCTACAAGTTCGTTCGATCAACACAAAATATTTATCACACTCCCTGCATTTTCAGAACAGGCACTTTAACAAAATGGCCACGTGACCCAATTGTCTACAAAATCAATTATGTATTTTTATAATTTGCATTTTGATGTTTTGTCTACTTCAAAGCTTACGAATTACCAATTGTCAATTACCAAATCACTACCTTGTCAAATCACTGCCTTGTTAATTCTACAGACTTTAAAGGTTAATTTGCACATTGTGTAATGTGCATACATTTGTTTATTTGCAATAAAATTTGCATCATGCTTATTTTATGCAAGTTGCCAAAATATTCATTAAAGGAGTATTTTATTCATTATGTATTTATTGTTTAACAACAGTTTTTCATCCCAAACGTTTTTTAGTACTACTTTAGCACTGAAAAGGTGCGCTTATCATTACCGTGCAGTTTCTTGTTAAAATCCCCCGAGATTTTAGTATTAAAACTACGACTTCATATTCATCTGTATTCAATCGGCTTAGCAGTTGAATGTTGCGGTGTCCCAACTGCAACCTTACAAAATGAAAAATATATATTATAAAAATTTGAAATCAAAACGAACGTATCACTGACATACTTCCAAGTTTTGATTTGGTAGCAACGAGCTGGTTTGGCACTAACTTGTGAATGCACAGCACACAGTTTACAGGTGTTTGCGTTTGGCAACCTTAGTCACATGGAGGTAAGTTTGGTAACAGGGGTTGAACCACCACTGGATGAAAAACATTTATTGTGAACGATTGTGAACAGTTTAATACCAATTCAACCCCAAAAATAGGCCGCCTTCCTCATAGTCTCAAGATGGAATTGTTTGGTATTAGGTTCATATTTATTTTTCAAAGTAGATAAACAGCAATTGTGTTGCAGATCCTAATTTTTAAGTGTAACAAATATCCTACCATATTTATGATAACTTAATTGCTGTCACGAAAGCTTAACAACATTTATTTTTTCCCTGGCAATTCACAAAATTCCCCAACTTTTCCTTGCTGAAAGATATCCCTTGACTTTTCAGTTTTACCGGTTTTCCAGGTTGGTCGCCACCCTGATTACTTTCGTTAATACCTTTCTCTCACACCAATACACATATATGTTAAAAAAATTTATTCATATGTCCACAAAATTTGTAGGGAAATAAACTTTGTATTGATTAAAGTGAAAATGTGCGTGCTATGTAGATTTTTGTAACAAAAACAGAATTTTTCGAAGGTAAAACATATTCTGAAATATGTAGTTTTAAAAGGATCTTTCAGAATAACATAGTCTGAGGAGCAATCAACAGCCTTGCTGTTAAATTTTTTTACAATAATATCACCAGCGAGAGAGGTTAGAGCTGTTCCTTATCAGAATAGGCAACTGAACACAACTGCAAAGCATAAAGGTATCTGAATAGTCAAATTTCATTTAATTTTTTTCCATTCTACATGCTTTATCAAGACCACAATAAAACCATTTACTATTAAACATTCTTGTCAGCCTGTAATACTTCCCACTGTATCACTTGATGGCCTGAATATGCTTTGTCTCACTTAGCCACTTACAAACTTTGTAATTATGTGAAACAATAGGCAAAATAATAACAATCAAGTCACTGGGACTAACGTGAAGCGACACAAATTAATACACTTACAAGGTTTCATCCAGCATTTTATTAATGTACAGGCTTTGATGTTGCCATCACTAGGTAATGCCANAAAAAAAAAAAAAAAAAAAAAAAAAAAAGCAGTTTTATTCAGGTCTACACTAAATACATTGTTCGTCATGTAGCTGGGCTGTGCACTCACCTCCATGTCTAACCTTGGTGGCGGTGGTGGCGGTGGTGGTGGAGTGGGTAGAGATAACCTTTTTTTACTGCTGATGGCAGAAGGTAGTGGCCCCTCAGGGGGCAGCGGTGGCAGCACAGCCACTCCGAGGCCTAAAGGCCGTGCACCAGACAGCCCCACAGCCTGAGGATCTGGAGACTCACCTGGCGCTTCAGGTTTGTCCTCCACGAGCGACAAGTCAAATGTCAGATGCTGGGGTGCAATTCCTGCACAGTCCACATTTCGCATCACATTATGCTAATGCTGTTCACCCTGATGTGTAATTTACAATAAACTAAAACCAAAATTTGCTTTTACATTTCTTAAATATTTATTTTAATCCAACCTGTTAAGTACTTTAATCCCTACTGATATTTGTGTATAGCCACATTGTACCAGAATTGAAAAATTAACACACAATTCTGATAGAAGATTTTTGTGTACTGAAGCATTAAAAATTAGATACATCAACACCTGCACTATTCTCTACAAGGTTACTAAAGTAGAAACAAATTGATACTTAATCTTAATAGTACATTAATTACAAGTAGAATTCTTGTTTCCAGTAACTAAATTTTATTTAATTTTTTCAGGGTTCAACAGTTTTCAATAGGTCTATTTTCACAAGCCTATGAAAACTAACGCTGAGCAAAGTGCATACCTGCCAACCTTGGAATGTAAGAATGTGAGAGTTATCCTCTTTAACACATTTACCTACACAGAAATTGATAATTAACAATAAAAACAAAAAAGGAAAATAATGCACGTATTATAACTGAGTTTAAGACTGATGATAAATCACTATGTGTACAAACAATATTACCTTTACTTTCACTTTTATGTCATGAAATGTTTGGAAATCAACTTTAGCAGTCACCTTTACCAAAAGTGTCTTGTATGGCACAAAGAGCTCCCCACAAAAACACAATACAATTTTCTGAGCACACAGCCACAGTGTTCTACAATTACAGTAGTACTCACAGGGTGGTACTTTTAGATGCACACAAACAAAAGCCAGATGACACATTTTCGACATGGATGTGCGGTCAGGCATCCACGTAGAAAATGTTATTGTCTGACTTTTGTTTGTGTGTGTGTATCCGAGAATACTGCCCTGTGAGTACTTGTGCATTTTGTCTATTTTTTATAATTTATCTTTCCCAGGGGTTAATTCCTGCCATATCCCATTACGGTAGTACTGTTAACAGTTAAACGACATATGTCTTTCAAGTAGAATACCACATTATTTTTACAATTATACAACCATGTGCTACAAATTGTAAACACTGTGACTGCTGTCATAAGTAGCCACTCAAAATCCGGTATTACTCCTACACAGTTCTTCAAATCATGCCATTTATGTCCCAAATACTGGAGCTTCAATAAATGCCACACCAACTGTGGTGTCCAGGAGCATGTTTCAAAAACCACATAAGAACAAGAAAGTGCATTGCATTTGAAGAAAAAATGTACACAAGCAGTGCATGTTTAAGACACTTTCTACTTTTCAGCTAAGGTAATTATATAAATCAAACTGTTTTCTGTAGTAAAACAATACTGTGTAGTGTGCGCATGCGCATGTCATATTGCATACAAGTAAAAACTGATGCGCGCACACGCACACACACAGTTCTGCAAGTTGGCAATTAATTTCTTCGGGTGCTATTGGGGGTGGAATCGCAAATCCGGGCCGTGTTCCCAGTTGACAGTCTCCCTGTGCTTGTCTCTGTTATAGATACTTTGTTCTCCATGATACATAATGCACTGTTGTTGGCGTAGCCATGGTTGCACAAAGATGACCTCTGTAATATCGGGCGAGACTACGAATTATGATTGGTTTACTTGACTGTGCATCCCTACTGTCGGAGTAGGTCCCCGTAGCGGCGGAGTCTAAAAGAGAGAGTGCCCGACGTCCATTAATCTCCACTTCTGTGTGCGGGGCTTCTGGTGGGTCGAATTCTTCAGCTAATGTTTGGATGTAGACGGGCCAATGTTCCCAGGTGCTGGGAACATTGCTTTGCACCCAGGTTCCCAAATTTTTATCCACTACAGACTTTTTTAATGTGGCACAAAACAGTAGAAAACAAACATACAATACCAAGCATGTTGTCTTGAACACAATATGGCCAACTAGATAAAAAAAAAACACACTCTCTCTCTCTAAATGCCTCATGTTCAAGGTTGTGATACTGCCACATGCTTATAGCAATTTTTATTTTCAGCTTAATTTGTAATTAACATACATGTACCAATTATGAAAATTTTATAATTAGCTAAGATTGTAACAAATCCCTTTGAAAAAAGATTTTTCGAATCTTAGCAGCCAACATTGATAAAAGAAAATATCTTTTCATGCGTTAAGCAAACCCTATGGAAGAAATGCAGGTTAAAAATTATTTCACAGCACGAATTGTTGTTTCAAGGATTGCACGATGAAAAAAGGCATTTTTACATACTTAAGTAGACAAAAATGGTAACAACATTATGCAACAGATTCACTAACCTGCAGGAGGGCTTTCAGAAGAGGCACGACTGTGATTGTTCTGTATCGACGGAGATGACCTCTTCAGCAGTCTGCTCCATGTAGCGACATTGATGTTCATCTGCTTGGCTCGTGGGAAGTTCTTTACCTGCTGTTTGAAGATCTTTCTCTGCCGCTGCAGTTTAGGCTTCCTCGATATCATTGGGTTCAGAAACTTTATCTGGAGCACACAGTGAATCTTATTACTATAGACAAACAATACCACAAATTGAAATAATTGTGTGAAGTTGGTAGACAAAAAACTGATGAATTACGGGAAACTATAGTAACTTACCTCTGCAAAAAGTAGGCCCTGTGGTTCAAGCTGAAGTGCCATGCCGTGACGAATATCGTCAATGAACTCTTCTAATCTTAGGAACTTGACAGCACATAGGGATCGCCAATCTCGCCAATAGATGCCAATCTCAAGCTCTCTGGACCGGTCCAAGTCTATAGAGAACCTGCACACACCACCAAACAGTTATTTTTACACATGCGCATATGCACGCACACGCATGCAAAACCTGCTACCTAAGTTATATTGCCACAATAGCTTGAATGACATAAATTAAAAATGGTTTCTAGGTCCTCAAAGTAACCTATCAAAAATTTATGAAGCCAAACTGATGATGGGTCAAGCTTAACATAGGGTGTCCAGCATAGTGGCTTGACAATTCATTTAGGCCTACAATTTGTGTACACGTGTGTAAAAATTAGAGTACCACAAACACACTTCAGTTTTCACATACATCAAACCACTAAGACTACAAAAAAATATTAGATTTATTTGTGCTTAAGTTTGTTTTCAACTCATTGTGCCAGAAATCAAAATTTATTATTCTGAAAGCTTGAAGTAATGATATACAGTATAAGACACTATTTGAAGTATTACTCGTTATGATTTTACAGTCTCAAAATGTTTTGCTAATGTATTTTTCAAGCACTCATTATCAAAGGATTGCTTGTTCACATATACAAGTACTTCGCCAATTATAACATGACTAGGTTATTCGATACATATTTTAATTCGAAATAATATCCTTTTCCAAATTGTTACAAAAACATTAAACATTCCAAAAATTACACAATCCAAATCAAAAAAGAAAATGGAAATCAATAAATAAAAGCATAAACTTTTAGGACAGAAATTCAGGTCAATTTATTATTTCATTTACAAACCCTACGAACAAGAAATTGCCCAAGACAAGCTAGGTTATGACTGAATGTGAGTGCAATTTAAGTATTGGAATATGGTTATGTTATAAAAATGGACAAACTATAGTAAACATCCCATATAATTAGTATTGGTTAGGACTATTCTTTGATGGTGAAAGTAACTTTGGAAAAGAGCAATATATTTTTGTGTGTGTTATTTATGACTACAGTTCACGCCAGAATGCTGTTTTTGTTATTTCGTGAATTTCGCATCTCACCATTTTTTGGGGTCCCTAATTAAAACTAATGGCCTGGGCACAACTGCTATAAGCACATCACTAACATAAATTATACTCTAGTCGAACCACAATGTAATTCAATCTAACAATTTACAATCCTGAACAACGATAAACACACACCTAATCACAGCGTACAGCAATATTCTTTTGTTTACTTTTGAAACTTTGCAAATAACGAAAGTTTCTGAATATTTTGAATTGATGTTAGTTAAAAAAACTGGAACAAAATTAATTCAGAATTTAAAACATTTTTGTTTAGTTGAAAATATTTGTTTTTATGAAGAATGACAAAAAGTAATATAATTTCCGCAGCACTAAGATACACACACTAATAACATCATGTGTGTTAGCCATGCCATTGTGCTTGTCATCGCAACCATACTGATGCACTTTCAAAACACAAAAAGAAACCGGCAAGAAAGTTAGTTCTGGACTCTTGTCTAACACACCAAGAGCGTGCCATCTTGAAAACACCGAACAAATTCCTTGGGAGGTTAACCGCAAGAAACACAGTAAATATTTGTATACTACGTTAAAAACTTTCAATGTTTGGGTAGTGTGTTGAGCTCGTGACAGTCACATTTTAGTGCCATCTGAATACTTTTCAACCTCTGGGACATAATCCTACATGCTCATTGATAATACAGAGCAGCGATTATCAAGAAGAATCCACTAATTTGCCCAACAGCAATGAGGATCACTACAAACTCTGAAACTGTGATGTGTGGAATGAACCCAGAGACAGAAAATAAATGTTACAATTATCACACCTAGAATTCATACCACCATTCCACATAACAAATGCAGTTTGGCTGCAATACTAGCTAGTGTATCAGCTATGGCCAGTTAACAGATGTTTGACAAAATGTTAATGTATCAAAGTAATCTGATTATGTATATGATTACACCACAAAGATTAAGTGGTATGTCTGCATTAGATGCACAGTCTACTGTCCACTTCTCCACTCGTTCCCCAAAAACTTTCAAATTAAAAATATATGTTAACTATGTAAATCCACAAGTAAAAATCCAGTACACAAAAACTGGATTTACCGAATATCACATAACTTCAACGATACAGTGAACATATGCAGAAATGATGCATCTTTGAAAATGGCTAGTAACGACAAACCTGATAGTTCCTTCAATTTTTAAACATTTCAATGCTGCAGTAAGTACATGCATTACTTTATTTGTTTACCTCTGGTCCCATGCCTGTTGAGAGCACGGTTTCCAATTTGTCTGAGCAACTGTTTGGTTGTCCAACTTGATAACAGCCATTATTTCATCTGAAAAAATCAAAACATTAAACTTATTATTCTGCAATAAAAGCAGACCAGAAGAAATTACTAGCTTAAATTTGTACCCCACATGCTGCAGTGAAAGCCATTGTAGCAGTACCCCGATAGAATTTAATGCACGTATATACATGCATGAGTACATGCACAAACTATTACCAAAAGTAAATCTGTTCAATAATAGTATTTTTTTGTGGTAACTAAATGAATCTACAACATATTTGAATGATTATGGACATTTGAAAAGTGAATGCATGCAGAACAATTGTGTAATCTCAGACAGTCCTGTAAGCATACGAAATACTTGCAGATGTGCTGCCATGAGCTTGCACATCTACAAAGGAAGATCAATACCCTGTAACCTTGTACAGCATCTTTTCAACTACTTTACCTCTACGTGACGCATTGTCAACTCGCATGTCATGCCTGCACCTGCATCTACTGCATGCATACTACATGGGAAAACTAAAACACTCTTACTACTAGTTTCATCCTTGACACTATACGACTTGCTTGAGCTCCGGCCAGTAACTCCTTTCACAAACGAGCGGAGATCTCCAGGGCTGGATGTCCCATCCTTGTCCCTGTGCGACCTTCCAGGCACTTCTTCCAGGAGGTCCTGACATCCCATTAACCTAGAAACATGTATTTATAATATTATGATGAAACATCAACAACCCAAAACCATAATTTTGTAAAACACCAATTGGTATACTACTTATAAGTAATATGGACACTATTATACAAATAAATATATAAAATATTACGACGATTTCTAGGTGAAATAACAGCAAATATCAAGATTTGCAAAAGAATTTTTCGCCGTAACAAAAATTCTTAACAGCAATAATTTATTTTTGCTGTCTTGTGCAAGTTTACAAAACAATTAGTAAAAAATAGTAAACATTACTGTTTTAAGGTCTTGCTTCTGTAGTCACCATCGAAGCAAAGAAAACTACTATATATTTTTTCAGTTTCATGTAATTATAAAACACTTTTTGCAGATATAGATTTCAAACAAATTCCTCAACAAATGTACGTATGTCACCACAAGCCATCACAGAGAGTACTCTATGCTTTACAAGTGATGGCCACGGACATTCAAAACCCTACCAAACCATCGGGTGAGAATTTAAACCACTTCTGAATTGGGCTTAGAGGGAACTTTTGCCAAATCATGGCTAGCCCATGCTGCTCCTTACTTTTCATGAGTGTGTGTGTGCATGTGTCCTGGCAACTACCCCAGCCTAAGCCTGCTATACAATAAAACAACGAACTAAATGCACACCAAAGCACATTGGTTAGCCACAGTTGCCACAAGAAGGCAGTGTATGACTAGCCCTTCTTGCAGTTATAGCACATAGCTTGCCGTTACCAGTATAGCCAAATGCAAACTGACTTTAACAAAAAATATAAATGTTGCATATTTAAAAGGGCTTCTCATGAGACAGTCTATTATCGTAGCACTGTTTGTAAGTAGTTTATATGCCCCAAAAAGACAAAGCTATGCTGGCAGTAGCTCAGCTTGCTTGGCAACTGGCAGTCTCTCCCAGAGGTGCTGAACAGAGCACAAATGAGGTGCCAACAAGCAATATCCTGCAATAACATATCTTATCCCCTTGCTTTTTCTGCACGAGCTAATTAATAGGTGAATTTATTAGTTCAAAGGCTCTCGTTATCTACACTAAGTACATTCTTTCCCTACAACTTACCAAACTCACTGCCATATGAGACAGGAATTTGACTTGAGGCCACTGGAGAAACCCATACACAAAAAAAAATCCTGGTTCTCCACATTGGAGGTTGAGCAGGTGTAAGTAAACAGATCTTGTAAAAAGTCAACAACCAAGTTTCCACAGGAGTCTTGGCAAATTGGATGGATGTATAATTATGATGATGATGCAGACAAACATAACTTGACCCCCTTCATGTGTGTGCACCAGGCCTGCATAGCACGGATGTGCCAGAGATAAATGACCGGCAGGTTGCGATTACAACAAATTAGCAAGGGATTCATTCCGCAGACATCCTGAGAACTCTCCCACGATTGGCGTATATAAGGAGGGAAGCATGCCAAGGCCGAGAGCAATGCTCCTCAGTTTACCGGGATCACAGGACAATCTTGACGGTCTTCCGGAGACAGTCGCATTCCTCTGTTCGCTGGGGAGCACAGAGCAGTTACCTGTTGTTCACCAGAGTATTTCTTCTTCCTCAGTCTGCAAGGAGGTGTAGCTGCAGCTCTGCAGTCCAGCCATAAGTGGTAAACATGTGCACGAGCACCCAATTTGTTTTTATATACGGCAGTAGGCATTCTCCAGATATTGGCAACGAGGGAAAGGCATTGTGGCCTGGGACGTCGGTTCAATAAACAGACTAATTCACTGTACCGACTGTAATTCTCATTACTAGCCTAAGGACCCCCCCTCATGACGGAACAATATCGCCCATCATAACAAGTCCACCAAGCACTCCGATCAGTTCAGCAGCAGCACACCAGCTGAGATCAGGAGGCAGATCTACAGGATGGAACAGAGGCAGTGCGTGCATGGGAAGTGGCTGCTAGTACAACAGTCGGCGCAGGGCAGGTTCCACCCAGCTACTCCTTTGGGCCACAATTTCATAAGGGCGGGTCTGGTTTCCGATTACCCCAGGGCCGCCACCACAGGTTCCAGATAGAGAACTCCCCTAAGGATATGAAATAGCAGGACATCCTAATAGAGATTGAGTGCTCGTCGGGAACAGTTCTGGATGACACGAACTGTAACGGTACACCCATCCTCTTGACCATAGACGGCGAGTACACAGCAAGGTGTACGAATAGGCTAAGAACAAAGATCAGAGAAAGACTCTGACAATTTAAAACTCCACGAAAGAACTAAGAAAATTTGAATGTCAAAATTAATACGGAGAACAAATGGTTCAACGATAATCAAAAATAAACAATACTACTATAAATAAAAACCGTAGGAACAAAAAATAACTACATTGTATAAAGCGGAGTTGAAAGACCTAGTCAGTTGAAATCGAAGCAGTAACATCAGAAAAAAGAAGACCTGTAAAATATTTCATGAATCAAACCACTGAACAATCAAGACTGGTATCAAGAAAAATTAAATTATTGCAAAGAATTAGTAAGAAGAGGTCACCAACAAGCTTGGGGAACAAAACATCTGGAATATAGAATATGATGTTCAAGGATGTCAAATGATAGCTTACAAAGTGCTGAAAAACTATATACTAGATCAAAATAGAGAAACAGTTTAACTTAATAGTATGCAGGAAACTAGTCGATAAATGATTATAAAGACTTATAATACAAACAAAATATGCAAGGTAATGAATATAAACATCTAAAAGCTAATGGGAAAGGACAGAATGATATTACTTTGGGAAAATTGACAGAAGCCCAAAAATTATGAAAAACAAAAATGTGAAGGGGGTAAATGCTATTAAAATAGTAATTAAATATGAGCTGTATTTTTCCACCTTCAACTGTGATCTCTTATTAACAAGTGTTGGTAGGGTTGCCAACATTTAAAGATTTGCCGTAAGGGCCACTTCAAAACAACTCGACACGACATCTGATGTCCAGTGAAATTTCGTAATTAAATATAAACATTTTAAATACCTCATGTAATGTGAAAAAAATCAGTATTATTCTAGTCATTTTCTCTGAACATATACAACAAAAAGTATTTGTTGTAACTAGGGCCATAATTCAGTGATATTTGAATTTCTGATTTAATTGGCTTTCTGGCTTTCACCAACATACTGGAAGAAAATATATTTCACACATGCCAGTGCTACTTCCAAGAATGTGATTGACGAATGACACCTGTCTGCATCAACTACAACTATTTGAGGACATAGGGTTACGGAATCACAGTAAAACATATCTGTAATCGCAGAAGTGGTATATTACTGACACTGTATTTATTAATATTCTCTTTTATTTTTGAATACGTCTGCGAGATACAGAATATGACGTTCCGTCCTATGTCCACATGGGATTATTAATTCCCCACCCTGTGCTGTCTTGTAAAAAGGCCTAGAGCTGTTGGAGTGCACGTAATAATAAATAAAATTTCAACTCCAGGACACGGGAAATCCCATAGAGTAAAGAAGAGTTGGCAACCTTATGTGCATGAAGCAGAAAATAATTCCTAAAACCTTAAATAAAGGCGACAAAATTAAATATAGTGACTAAAGAGGAACAGGTCTGCTCAATGCACCTCACCAATTGTATGCCAGAATTATTAACAACATATTGAATTGAAAACAATAGCAGGATGCTTACTTGTTTAAGAGCAAATGGGTTTCAGAAAGGGATGTTCAACAAATGATTTGTTGATAGTAAAGTTGCACCTATATGCAGATTATTTTCATGCTAATATTTACTGAAAGAAACAAGATCTGCAGAGAGGAATTCGTGAGCTTAAAAAAATACAGGATGAGTATAAAAGAATACCCCAACTTTGAAGGTCTATAATATCAAAATAAAAAACCTACAACCTTGATTGTACAATGAAATAAAATGTGGAACCATGAAGTTTGTTTACCATACAATCATAAATGTTCAATGTGACCATCATGAGCGGCCCGAATGACATCTATGCAATAATCTAATTCATTCCACGCTTTTATCAGCATGTCCGGTGTTACAATTTGGATGGCGTTCATAACTCTCAATTTGAGGTGGTGAGGGGGAAGCGAGCTCACATTTGACACTGGGAACGTCTGTCATCGCACTATGAGCGTGTGTTGTGTGTTAGTCCGCATCACGATGGCGACGGAACAATAGAAGGTGTTCTGTGTTATTCAGTTTGCTAAATGTGTATCAGTTAAAACTGTTCAACGTGAATTCTGTCGCAAATACGGACATCATCCTCCCCATAGGTGGAGTATCGTACGTTGCTTTAGTCAGTTCCATAAAACAGGGTGCCTTAGCAAAGGCAAAAGTTCCGGGCGGCCACGTGTGTCCGAAGAGAATGTGCAACGTATTCAACAAGCGTTCGTTCGCTGTCTGAGAAAATCAACTCGACAAGCTAGTCTGGTAATGCAAACCCTCTATCGTCAGTATGGACAGTGTTGCGAAAGCGATTGCTGTACAAACCATACAGGTTACAGCTTGTACAGGCTCTTATCAAAAGGGATAAAGAACCGAGACGTTATTTCTGCACGTTCCTTCTTGCCCAGAATGAGGTAGACTATGTCTCCACATCTAAGCTGGTTTTTAGCGATAAAGTAACGTTTCATACAAATGGTAAGGTGAACCGGCACAACATGCAGATATGGATGGGGTCAGGAGCCTCCACATGAAACCACTGAACAAGAGCACACTCCCCCAAAGTGAACGTGTTTTACGCTATATCCAAAGACACTGTTTTTGGCTTTCTTTTTCACGAGCCCACTGTTACTGGAATCCCTTATTTGGACATGGTTACAGAGTGGTTGTTTCATCAGTTAGAAGAGGCGGTGGGGGACTTCATTTTCCAGCAGGATGGTGCACCACCCCGTTGGCACCTAGCTGTTCGCGGATATCTGAACGAAACGTTGTCGCAACGTTGGATTGGTCGAGGAGGAGCTGGTGACCAGGCTCTTCATCACTGTCCCCCAAGAAGACCGGATCTTACCCCGTGCGTTTTTTTTTTCTATGGTGGTACATAAAGGATTAAGTGTTTCGTCCACAATTGCCGGCTAACGTTGACGACCTCAAAACGAGAATTACGGACGCCATACAAACCGTAACACCGGACATGCCGACAAGATTATGGAACGAGTTTGATTATCGCGTAGATGTCGTTCAGACCCCCTTCATGGTGGTCACATTGAACATTTATGAATGTACGGTAAACAAACTTCACGGTTCCACGGTTAGTTTGATTGGTCAATCAAGGTTGTGGGTTGTTTGATTTTGATAATACAGACCTTCAAAGTTGGGGTATTCTTTTATACTCATCCTGTATATAGCAACTGTAAATACTCACAATAGAAAATATCAGTCCAAAAAAATAAAGCAATGGCAATATAAATTTAAAAAAAATCAAAATAAAATTTTTGTAAACCACAGTACAGCCAAAAAGCAAAGCTTTGTCTTGGTTGTGACATCTATTTTTTTGAGAATGACGAACAAAATAAAGCGAACAGGATTGGTGGCTGTGTGAAACTATCAACAGTCACTTAAAAAATACACCAAGAAAAGAAGTACAATTAAAGTCTTACAAGATTGTTGTCCTGCCAACCTGTCACATGACAATTAATTCTTGATGTTAAATAAAAAGACAAAACGAGACATCCAAAGCACAAAATGAACTTCTTGATTTTAAAATAAATAATGAATGAAACAAGCTAATTACAGATACAAATTAACATGATTTGTGTGCTAAAAGTCACACAGCACCTTCAAGCTGCCATGTAGAAAAGGAAGGACAATAACATGCACACCAGTGTGGATGTACCACTTTTGATTACTCCTCAACTACAACAAAGTATGCAGACAAGGGGTGACAAAGTGGAATAATTTCAGCACATCTTTCTAATTTAAATACAGTGAAACATGTAATTAAACTGAGGGATGTGCTAGTTAAGTATAAAAAAAATTTGACCAAAAAAGAACATGCACTCAATTATGCTAACAAGAAAAGTACACTACAAAACCAACGAGAGGCCAATTAATTTTGTGAGTGAGTAAGTGAAGAGATTTGGTTGGCTCTTAACACAGAGGTCTTGAGAGCAGATTAGGGTGAAGCGAGATGAGTAGGGAGCAGCACCGGAATGCAAGGACTGGGGAAATGGGAGATCCCACAGACCAGCAGCATCATTCAGCTCGATTCCCATTTGCAAAAATCTGGGGACGGGGGAACCTTGCTGGGAATCGAACCCGGTTCGCCTTGGTGGGAGGTGAGTACTCTAACCACTACACCACAGTGGTCCCTTATTTTTAAGGGGGGAAAAAACACTCCTTGAAATAGGAAATGGTATAAATGTAGCAAACAAACCAAAATGTTACAAATGGAATTGAAACATTGCACTACAAAATAAGTGCAGTCCTAAATAACACCCTATTATGGTAATAAATGATGTGGGGACCACCATAACCATATTTATAACCACTGAAATTCAATTTCTAAATAAATTTGGTATTACTGCACAACAAAAATGATTTAAAAAAACTCCAGAAGAACCTCAATTTCCCATTACCCTCAATACATGTCTTTCCCTTAAAAATACACCAATTTTTTTATATCCCATCATTTTCACTATATTTTGTGATGACCCTACATTGTATTAGGTATGTTTACTGTATGATAGGCACTTTAATATATAATGCTCATTTAAGTGCTTGTTTGATATTTTTAGAGTCTCATTTGGTTACTTGTCAAATTATTGCATTATTTTTCATATTAAAATTACTACAAGATAATATAAATTATAATTTAATAAGATTCTTTTGTGTAGTTAACAACTGGTAAAATTATAAAGGTATGACTAGCCATTTCGGGCACACATGGTCCAGACAGCAGAGGTGATATTCACCCCTCCACCCCTCCTATTGCTCTCGGCCATCTGCAGTGGCAGGAGGATTTTGTTTTACAAATAAGAATTGAGGAAATGTAACCAGAGTACCTAATTCATTACATAAGTGTAATTATTATTCTAATGCAATCTGGAATACGTTAATTGTAAACACAATTTAACAACAAAAAAAAACTTATTGAGTATTGGCAGACCCATGCAACATTCCCGGAGCAATAAACAGCTAGGTAAAATATGAAGGGGAGCATCACCCCACCCCACCTTTGAGAGGAAGGGGCAAAAATCCCATAACAAAATGGGGTCAGAGGTGTTTTGTCTGCTGCATAGGGAGGACTTACGCAAAAGACATGATGAATTGAGGTCCAGGTCTCTCAGAGAAGCGAAAAAAGTGCTGTGATTACGGTCGGTGTTTCACATTAAGTAAATTATATATTCCTCGTGATGATACATTGTATGGCAGTGCAATACATCACCGAGAAGCAAGTGTTTATCACAGACTGCGGCTGTAAGAATTTAGCAATTTTCCAGTTATCTTATAAACAAGCATACACTGTCATGTTGGTGTATTTGTTAGCATAAGGGAATATACAACAATCAAACTACTATATATTTATTCACTGTTTGATCTAGCTGAGGCGCAACCCATCTAGACAATAGATATGACCATAATTAATATGCAATAACACATACAGGGAAGTAAGCAGAGTGCGACGACTGCCGGGGAAATATCAATTTATAATGTAAATTCACACCATTTAAACTGTAATTCATTAAGACTTCCTTTCATTTACACGTTTTTGCCCATGTGATAATCAAATTTAAGTTGATATGTTGCATCCAGTCTTGTTTAAAGAAGTTATCCATGTACCACACCAAGTATGTATTGCAGGATGCACCACTCATAGCACGAAGAAAGGCAGCGATACGGTCAGGCAAGGATGCATAGAGATGTTGGATGTTCTCCTGAAGAAGATCCTGCCACAGATGGTGCAACTGACCCTCCAAACCTGCCATAGTTGCTGCTGGCTGAAGTTGCTGTCCAATCTGGTCCCAAACGTTCTCAGTGTGCGAAAAGTCTGGGGACCTTGCTGGCCAAGAAAGCATGTTGACATCACGAAGGCAGGCCACAGATACCAGAGATGTGTGAGGCTGGGTATTACCATTCTGGAAAATGGGGTTGTTAAGCTGCACCAGGAAGGGGAGCATACATAGCCACAGAATTTCCTGAATGTATCTAAATGCTGTCAGGGTTCCTTCGCTCACCATCAAAGGGGTGCGGGAATCTTAGGAAATGGCACCCCTTGTTGAAGCGATGTACCTCTACAACAAAGTGTGGATCATGAAGCTGGCCTAGACATCTCCAGACTCTAATTTGGTAGTCATCTATATCCAGACTGAACCATGATTAGTTGCTGAACACCCCTATTCACAAATCCACAAGCTGCCATGCTACCTGTCCCCGGCACAAGGTCATGCATGTGTGGCGATGCTCAGGTCGACAGATCCTGCTTTGCTAGCTGTCTGGATATGGTACTGATGGACACAGGCATATCTCCAGCTGCTATGACATGTCTCTGGATGGTGTGCAATAATGCCCATGAAGTGCTTACAGCCTGTCGCACAATGAAACAATCCTCCCAGTTGGTGGTTCACTGGGGTCGACCAGAGCCTTCAATGGGTGTGTACCATTTTGTTCCCACTGCATCCAACACAGACTCAAAGTGTAGGTAGAACGGTTAAAGTGGTGAGAAATTCGCAGAAACGTCCAACCTGCCTCTCAGAGGCCGACGATTTAGCCTCTCTCAAACTCATCCAGCTCAGACAAGGCTTGTCGAATGCGTCATTGGGACATACTGCATGTTCACTGAACTTTATCCTCTAAATATTAAACTTGTATATGAATGACCTAATAGCCTACATTAACATTACATGTTAGAGATGAAGTTTTCAAGTTTAACCGTTTCTCTCTATTTACACCTTCCCCTGTATGTCCCTAGATATTTGTAAAATAGGGGTTCTACTACGATTTTGTACCATGTGAATCGCAGCACAAGTATGACTGTATAGAATGTATCAAAATACATGTGTACACAGAACAATCTAGCATTCAAAATCCTCAAAATATATTGAAATTTAAAGTTCAGACAACATTTTGGAAACTTGAGAAATTTAATATAGAATAAATACAACAAACAGGTAGTTGCTAATTTAGTATTTTTCAAGCACACAACAATATCACTAGAACAACTTTGTACACCCTCTGCAAAAATTTTAATTTCCCTACATTTTGCAATTTTACTTTGTTTTGATTTGTATTCATCTTGTATAAATTTATTTATATTGTAAAGGCAAAACAAAAATCAAATTGAATTTTATATTTTAAAAAAAATTCAAAATCACCCACCTGAGAAAAACTGGCTCACGAACAATCTATGCTAATCCCAAGCGTGACACTGAGAAAAGAACATTGGTAACCATGCATCACTGTAAAAAGTCCATGAATACGACTCATTCAGCTGGGTGAAGGACCACAGTGATGATGTGATGAAGGCTACTCATGTCCCACCAAAGTGATCTGGGTTTGATTCGTGGCAGGGCAAACCAGATTTTTGCACGTAGGAAACACTGCAGACATTGCAGGCAGGTTGGTTTTCTAAGGGTACTCCCATTTCTCCAGCCCTTTTATTCCACTGCTGCTCCATCTTTACATTGCTTCATCCTCACCTGCACTCAAGACCTCACAGTTTAGGATTCCACCAGCCTGTAGCTATTTTTCACATTTTGAACAATGAAACACAAGCTCTAAAGCTTACTCACCACTTGCTTCATCACCTCTATGTGCAGGTGCTCAACTGGCATTAAGTTTTCATGATGGTGATTCACCTTAACACAACTTCAAGCTGTAACCCTGTATTTTTGTGGCAGGTTAATAAATATACCGGGTGTTAAAAAAATTGTGGGCATTATTCCACCATTAATTCCTCATATGCAGGCAATAAAAAAAGTTTAGTACATCATGGGTCCAGAAATGCTTGGTTTCAGACATCTGGCCATCAAAACAATGCTTCTAAGCAGTAGGTCTTCCTTTACGCAGGTGGTTGCAGTTATCAGAAGACACAAATCAGACACACCCTGACAGTCTGCAATTCCAAGGTGAAGAGTGCACTGAGCGATACATGTGGTAATTGAAGTAGCTGTGCAAGCTTGTCATTTGTACCAGGAGAAGTGCCCACAACGACTATGTCGAGATCAGAAGACATTTCAACGTATCCATCACTGCCTGTGTGAAACTGGGATGTTTGCACCTCCTGCTGTCGACACACATCGCTCAGTCTACTCTTTGCCATGGAATTGCAAAGTGTCGGTGTGTGTCCGACTTAAGTCTTCTGATAATTGCAACCAACTGCGAAAAGAAAGACATGCAGGTTAATAGCATTGTTTTGAAGACCAGATCTCTGAAACAAAGCATTTCCGGACCCATGTTATGTTTATCTTTTTTTATTGTCTACATATGGAGAATTCATTCCTGCAATACTGACCACCCTTCTTTAAACATCCTGCATAATTATGATAAGTGTGTCTGAAAAGATAACTTTTAAGATTGTCTATAGAAAACTTTGCAGATAAAAACATTCTGAAAACCGCTGTTTTAGACATTTCCACACCCAAATAAAAAATCTTTCGAGTTAAAATGAGAACTTTAAACTCGTCTTTGGGCACGGAAAGTACCTTGAATGCTTTTTGTGTTGACAGCACTAGAAAAAGATCCAACCATTTTTGAATCTTATGTATTCAACCAAACCTCTGCAATGCACTTTAGCGCAGACCAACTGTGGGCTGCTTGGAGACTATACTCACCTCACCTCCAACTTGCCGGTAACTGCGGCACAGCGGCTGAAGGAGGAGGAATACGGGGTGGCAGACTTTGAGCCATCAAAGTGTCCCCGGAATGGCTGTAGGCTGGTGTAGGTAACAGGTACAGGGCTTGCTGCTTGTACAATCTGCAGCTCTCTCTTCAGCTGGGCCGCCTGCGGGGAGTCGGGAGGGAGCTCCTGTCTACGTAGGTCCAGTGACTTACGCAGCNCCGGTAACTGCGGCACAGCGGCTGAAGGAGGAGGAATACGGGGTGGCAGACTTTGAGCCATCAAAGTGTCCCCGGAATGGCTGTAGGCTGGTGTAGGTAACAGGTACAGGGCTTGCTGCTTGTACAATCTGCAGCTCTCTCTTCAGCTGGGCCGCCTGCGGGGAGTCGGGAGGGAGCTCCTGTCTACGTAGGTCCAGCGACTTACGCAGCAAGTCTAGTTTGCGACTTGACTCTGCAAGAGACTGCTGTGCCTGGAAACCACCACCGCCATTTCGCATTATTCATGGCTTCTTTTCCCTTCTGCATTAACTAATACAGTAACATGTAAAAAGGCCACTTCATTCCAATCATCAGATTGCAGTGGTAATTACACAACTTCTTTAACAAAAGTGCTGTAAAAAACATTGTCTTTTTCTACTTTAAAATGAGACCAAGATCAGTGTTTGTAGAAGATAATAAAAGACCTTGGCTTCTTGGTTTCAGCAATGTCATTGTAATGACATAAGAAACCAATATATTAGAAAACAATTTAACTACTAGGTGTATGAATAAAGGGCAGAGACTAGTTTGTATACAAATCTTTTTCAAAATGATATGGAACATTAATATACTATAATATGTAAAAAGCAACCAAATCATTGCTTTGAGAACAATTAAATGCTCAAAATCTTTTCAAAACAAAAAATCTATAAAAAAAACATCTATAATTTCACATTAGTATCATTAGTAGCTCAACAATAATAATAAAATATTTCTGAATATTTGGAAGAAAAGAAACCAAAAATTAAAACATCAGTAATATAAAAGGTTAAAATTTTTTTATTTTATTTACCCTTCACGAAAAATTACACAAAACTAAACTTTGTATTAAAAAAAAATTATGTTTATGGTTTTTTTTTGCAATAATAGAAAACAAAATAAAAATCTGAAACTTACTCTAAAATCGAAATAACTTGCCTGAAGAGCAAGAAATGTTAAAATTCAGTTGCAGATGTTGCAGACGAAATATGACCTAACATTTGTTGATCATACCATACACAGAACTGCCAATTCCGAACACTAAAATGATAAACAGTAACTAAAATGTGCAACAAATTCTGCAATATTTTAAAAAATATAGGGCTTAGAAGTTATAAAATTTTCGAAGTATCTTAATTAAAAAAAAAATATTATACCAGTATACATAGGTTTCATTTTACTGTGGCTCACTCTTACTGTTTCCTATCATACTACTTATTTTGGTTAATAGTCTATTAAAAATCAATCAAGAAGTTTTTAATTTTTTTTATTGTAACAGAGCGTAAAAAGTAATTTTTTGCAGAGAAAATTATATTATAGTCTGTGGATTCTTCACACTTTTTGAAACACACCTTTGAAAAATCACCCCATATATTAAGTGTTTTGTTCTTTCCTAAATATGTCATGTATCACAAGTTTTTTNAATATTATACCAGTATACATAGGTTTCATTTTACTGTGGCTCACTCTTACTGTTTCCTATCATACTACTTATTTTGATTAATAGTCTATTAAAAATCAATCAAGAAGTTTTTAATTTTTTTTATTGTAACAGAGCGTAAAAAGTAATTTTTTGCAGAGAAAATTATATTATAGTCTGTGGATTCTTCACACTTTTTGAATCACACCTTTGAAAAATCACCCCATATATTAAGTGTTTTGTTCTTTCCTAAATATGTCATGTATCACAAGTTTTTTNACACACCTTTGAAAAATCACCCCATATATTAAGTGTTTTGTTCTTTCCTAAATATGTCATGTATCACAAGTTTTTTATACTTCTGTTAACTATCTTATTTTTTAATAAAATTGAACTTTTACTTATATTTAATTAAT
This sequence comes from Clitarchus hookeri, assembly GCA_002778355.1. Lineage (NCBI taxonomy): Eukaryota > Metazoa > Arthropoda > Insecta > Phasmatodea > Phasmatidae > Clitarchus > Clitarchus hookeri. The sequence continues at coordinate 177,498 of NQII01000455.1, read as the reverse complement.
AAATTATAATATTCCATTTGCAAATAATATGAATAAAAACAGAGATAAAACAGATATGTTGGTAATAGCGGCTAGTAAGAAATAGTTCAGATGCCAAATGATATTAACTTGAGTGCGCAGAAATGCAGTGAGTTGTCTCTTTGGTGTAATTTTCTAGACTTGATTAAGTTTGGTAGCACAAAGTGGCGGAATAGCATGAAAGTAGAACTTTAGCAGTTTAGCAGAGCTTCAGAAAAGTTTGAAGTAACCATGAATGTACTATACAAGCGGTGTGCCTGAAATCCGTTTTCCGAAATTTTATTTCAACAGAATGTTTTTGGACAGTACTTAAACAATTTCTTTCAATCTCTCTATTTCAATATAACTTTATTCATCTTGATAAGAACTTCNTCTCTCTATTTCAATATAACTTTATTCATCTTGATAAGAACTTCCTAAAATTTGGTACCATTTTGAACATTTTTTTAAAACTTTGTTGCATTACTGGTTTCCTGCCTTGCCCTCTATACCCATATACCAATCTCCTTGGATCGTTTGGATTACTGGCAGCTCCTCAATGCAGGTTCGCCTCCAGCTGAAGCTCTCCTCCTCCCTGACATTGAACAAGACGTGCCTGCCTCAACTCGTGCCGAGCTGAACGAGATGGCCGACAGGAAACGGCCATGAGGTACGAAGAGGGAGATAGCAACTTCTACTTTGAGTGGAGTGAAATTAGTCTGTTTATTCAGGCCTAGTCCCTAGCCACCACACACACAGTACACCCAGAAATCCAGGAAACTCCTTCCTGCCCTCAAGCACTGGGAGTCTCGCGCACCAGTGATTGGCTGTCACCCCAGCCAAGTGCTCCAGGAGTACAGAGAAGAGCTACCGTCTTGAGCTGAACCAAGAAGATGACTGGCTGATGCACCCAGGTGAACTGTGGAGAATGCTGTTATGCCTTCGGATGAACCAAACAGACTGACCCCAACCCTGGCATGCTGCCCCTCTTACATAGACCAATTGTGGGGAAGCTCTTGGGGTGTCTGCGGAATCAATCCCTTGCCAATCAGATGGTAATCGTAGCTGGATGGCATGCTGTCTCAAAACACAAAAAGTGCTGATGCCACCGTGGTGCAGTCACTTCCCTGGGTCAGTTACACATGACTTTCATCCCCTTCTTGGAGCTGGTCGTGCTCACCAAGCTTCATCAACACCAAGGGGCGAGGGGATGTTGACCACTTACCGACCATATTCCTTATGGGCCTCCCCAGTATCATAACATGCATTGTTAAAAAAAATNCCTGGGTCAGTTACACATGACTTTCATCCCCTTCTTGGAGCTGGTCGTGCTCACCAAGCTTCATCAACACCAAGGGGGAAGGGGATGTTGACCACTTACCAACCATATTCCTTATGGGCCTCCCCAGTATCATAACATGCATTGTTAAAAAAAAAATTGTACTGCACAATTTAATGATCTTTAGAAATATTTAATGACTTTGAAGGAAATNACATGCATTGTTAAAAAAAAAATTGTACTGCACAATTTAATGATCTTTAGAAATATTTAATGACTTTGAAGGAAATTACTTTGGTATGTCAATTTTTAAAACACAACACCCTGCTTCCTGAGTTATCAAGAACCTTGCAAAACTCCTTATGNATACTTTGGTATGTCAATTTTTAAAACACAACACCCTGCTTCCTGAGTTATCAAGAACCTTGCAAAACTCCTTATGTATACTGGAAAAAAGGCTAATCAGTTATATGAGCAACTTGTCTCATTCTGAGTTCACATAATTTCACCAAATAAGCAGTTTATATTATTTCATCTGAATATAGTGTCATCCGACCTCGTCCCTAGGCTGGCGTAAGGCCGCCACGAGGGATGTTAGTTTTAAGTAATCCTTGTNGCAACTTGTCTCATTCTGAGTTCACATAATTTCACCAAATAAGCAGTTTATATTATTTCATCTGAATATAGTGTCATCCGACCTCGTCCCTAGGCTGGCGTAAGGCCGCCACGAGGGATGTTAGTTTTAAGTAATCCTTGTATAACCATTTTGCCCATGTACTCCTGTGCATGTTTTTGTAATTTGGAGGATTTTATTAGTTTTAAGTAATTTCTGTGTAATTATTTTGCTGTCATGTCTTTTCATCCAAGCTCATATTACATCTGTGCTTTCGTGGTCCACGGGACAGTCACTTCCGGCAGAGTGCACGCGCTCCGCTTCAGACAGCCATTGGGCAGTCTTCCGAGTTCGTGCGGACGGATGCATGCTGCGTGGCATGCAGGGGCTTCAACTTTGCACTTCACTGATCTAGTCATTCTGTTCGTTTAAATGTTCTAAAACCTTTTTCGTTTTGCCCTCGCAGCCGACCTTTGAGCTGCCCGATTTTCGGGGGGGCTCATAACTAATAATTGTCGCCGCTAGGCCTTTTACCATTAGTGAACTTTTACTTTGCACCCTAGCTGAAACAGACAGAGCCTCCCCATAATTTGGTTGCAGCTGCTTGACTATTTTGCAGTCTAACTTGTTTGTGTGTAATTCCTGTGCCGCCTCGAGTGAAGTTAGGTAACTTTTTTAATAATTATACGCCGGATGGCACCTGATTCTGACGAACACGTGGTTGACTCCAGTGTAAGGCATGTTCTGCAGCCAACAGTAGAACAGAAGAATAAATGTGTGTGTGTTCCAGTATCAGATAAGTAGCCACGTGGTGACATCACGCCTTGTAAGAGTGTCTCTGCCTACCGCGTGGACGTGCGCTTATTCACAGCCTGGTACCCTGGGAATCTAACACGAGACCATTTCCATTTAACACTAGTTGATGCCGGTAATAATAGTTATATGAAAGCATATTAATGGATATCCAATAAAAATTTCTAATTCTCTAACCTCACAAACCAGTTATGCCCCTCCATTTAGACCAGCCAAAGTTTAACTATCCTGTAAAATTTAATTGGTCAGGTTCCTCAAATTAACACTTCCATATACAATTAACACAATCACCCATATTTACTTATTTTTCAATGTTTCTGATATTGTCTAACGATAAAGATTTTTTAATTTTTTTACACAACTTTTTGATTTCTGTCTAAAATTTGATTAATCAATTTCTTGTTGCTAGTTTTTTTATGTACTACATGTAACAAGTTTTATGTATTTTGTAAAAGTAATTTAAAAATTTTGCAATTCGCAACAGTGCAAGTGAAATTTAACATGACTTATTTTCCTACTATTTTTCTTTTTTCTCTCTTATATGAAAGGTAAAAAATAGTTATTCTCTCAACTTTTTAAGTGTACAGTAAAATAATTAAATTTGACACAATTTTTAAAATGACTGTTAAATTTTACAGATCATTTTGTGTAACATACTATAATAAAAATGAGAGTAATATAAATGACAAAAATTTTGGTATTCACGAGTTTATACTTTTTCAAGAACATAAATTAATAAGAATATGTAGTGTATGTGGAAATTGTCCTAGTGACATAATGCATTATTTATTAAGGCCCAATCCGAAAAATAATGAACATATAACAAGTGGTCAAATATTAGGTTTAAATTTCTTTGTAGCAACGAGCCTAATGAGAATATCAACTCGCCAAGATATCTAGTTGGTTTTGTCAAAGTAATAACACTTAGTGAAAAAGGGATTGTAATTTTTTAAAATTATAATTTTAACAATGTGAAGATTATATTCAATCTTAATATAAAAAAAAGTTATTAAAACTTAAATTGAACATTTACTTTTATACATAACTCACATATAATTTTAAAAAATGGGTAACATTTAAGTATGTACTCTTACCAGTTTCAATTACTGGGATATTTTAAAAAATGACTAACCCATACACTCAAATATCTTTCATTACGACATTTCAAATCAAATAAGTTTTTGTTAATAAATCTTATTTTGTTCCTGTTGAGTCACAGAAAATATGAATATGTTTACAATTTATTAAAATGTTTTAGCAGCATATCAGTAATGCAAAATCTTCCTTTCAGAAATCTGAATTTGGTTGTTAAGTTACAGAAAATATTTGTTATGATTTCCTACATTTAATAGTAATAATTTCATCATCAATAAACTTAACTTTATATAATGATGGGCTATATTTCAAACCACTTTGACTGTAAGTTACTTTTGCTACATCACCATCATAACTTAAAGTTGCTAAGAAATTTATTTTCAATATTGCTTTCAAAGTTAACTATGAGTTGCATCTGACTATGTACTGGTTTTTAAAACACTTCATAACTAAAACATTTTTTTTAAAGAATTTATATAAGTATCTTTTGTTATGTTGTTTTTCATTAAAATTTTGCATAACCATTTTGTTATTTAATTTTTCTTAAAATGTTAAATTAACTTTTTTTTTTTACACAAATACCAAAACTGACAACCAACTTACTGTAAAACTAACTAATATTAATTCAGGTAGACAAAATTCATCTCTGAGCAAATAAATACAACTTTACTATTTTCAAACTGTTTATATATGAAGAGAAAACGTTTATGGCTAAATTAAAATGACACCAAACAAAACAAGCATATTTTATATATATATAATATATATATATTATATATATATATATATAATATATATAATATATATATGTTAAAAATAAGTTATTATTAAGTATAAAGGTAAAACTAAAATTGAAGGTGACCAATAATTCCAAAATATTGTAAACTTGCAAATAAAAAAAATACTATTGTAATTCATCATAAAACGTGGATTAATTTTTGCAAACCTAAGTGTTCTGTTAACTGAAATTTAGAAATCCTCTCTTTTATGATATCATGCATGCACACATGTACATAATTATGATTTAAACAACGTTCAAAGTGTATAAATTTTGATCAAGGACAATAAAATGAACACAACATTTTAAAAAGTACCTTTATTATGCAAGTATTCCAAACATTAATTAAAAAACATTTTTTTAAGGATGTACAAGCACAGCAGTAAATANCTTTTACTTTGCACCCTAGCTGAAACAGACAGAGCCTCCCCATAATTTGGTTGCAGCTGCTTGACTATTTTGCAGTTTAACTTGTTTGTGTGTAATTCCTGTGCCGCCTCAAGTGAAGTTAGGTAACTTTTTTAATAATTATATGCTGGAGGGCACCTGATTCTGACGAACACGTGGTTGACTCCAGTGTAAGGCATGTTCTGCAGCCCACAGTAGAACAGAAGAATAAGTGTATGTGTGTTCCAGTATCAGATAAGTAGCCACGTGGTGACATCACGCCTTGTAAGAGAGTCTCTGCCTACCGCGTGGCCGTGCGCTTATTCACGGCCTGGTACCCTGGGAATCTAACACGAGACCATTTCCATTTAACACTAGTTGATGCCGGTAATAATAGTTATATGAAAGCATATTAATGGATATCCAATAAAAATTTCTAATTCTCTAACCTTACAAACCAGTTATGCCCCTCCATTTAGACCAGCCAAAGTTTAACTATCCTGTAAAATTTAATTGGTCAGGTTCCTCAAATTAACACTTCCATATACAATTAACACAATCACCCATATTTACTTATTTTTCAATGTTTCTGATATTGTCTAATGATAAAGATTTTTTTAATTTTTTTTACACAACTTTTTGATTTTTGTCTAAATTTGATTAATCAATTTCTTGTTGCTAGTTTTTTTATGTACTACATGTAACAAGTTTTATGCATTTTGTAAAAGTAATTTAAAAATTTTGCAATTAGCAACAGTGCAAGTGGAATTTAACATGACTTATTTTCCTACTATTTTTCTTTTTTCTCTCTTATATGAAAGGTAAAAAATAGTTATTCTCTCAACTTTTTAAGTGTACAGTAAAATAATTAAATTTGACACAATTTTTAAAATGACTGTTAAATTTTACAGATCATTTTGTGCAACATACTAAAATAAAAATGACAAAAATTTTGGTATTCACGAGTTTATCCTTTTTCAAGAACATAAATTAATAAGAATATGTAGTGTATGTGGAAATTGTCCTAGTGACATAATGCATTATTTATTAAGGCCCAATCCAAAAAATAATGAACATATAACAAGTGGTCAAATATTAGGTTTAAATTTCTTTGTAGCAACGAGCCTAATGAGAATATCAACTCGCCAAGATATCTAGTTGGTTTTGTGAAAGTAATAACACTTAGTGGAAAAGGGATTGTAATTTTTTAAAATTATAATTTAAACAATGTGAAGATTATATGCAATCTTAATAAAATAAAAAGTTATTAAAACTTAAATTGAACATCTACTTTTATAGATAACTCACATATATAAATTTAAAAAAAATGGGTAACATTTAAGTATGTACTCTTACCAGTTTCAATTACTGGGATATTTTAAAAAATGACTAACCCATACACTCAAATATCTTTCATTACAACATTTCAAATCAAATAAGTTTTTGTCAATAAATCTTATTTTGTTCCTGTTGAGTCACAGAAAATATGAATATGTTTACAATTTATTACTTCCCCAAATTGAGCAAAAAATGTTTTAGCAGCATACAGTAATGCAAAATCTTCCTTTAAGAAATCTGAATTTGGTTGTTAAGTTACAGAAAATATTTGTTATGATTTCCTACATTTAATAGTAATAATATCATCATCAATAAACTTAACTTTATATAATGATGGGCTATATTTCAAACCACTTTGACTGTAAGTTACTTTTGCTACATCACCATTCAATGTTGTAATTAATAAGGTGTGTTGAGGTAGAGGGGGGGAAGGGGGATGTCATGGAATTCTCTCATAAAATTTTTTGCTGGTTCATCTCGCAAAAATTATTTCCCTGCCAGGGAAAACCATCTCCCTCCCTGAAGTTACTTGGAGTATTTTTCGACTTAAAATCAGTAAAATTCAATTCATCCATTTTAGCTAAATATATTTAGCTAAAGTTTCCTTTAATGTTTCGGTGAAATTAATTTTTAGTTAGATTAAACGGTTGAGGTATTAAAACTGGGAAGGAAGATCACATTACAGTAACGTCACTTAAAGTTACTAAGAAATTTATTTTCAATATTGCTTTCAAAGTTAACTATGAGTTGCATCTGACAATGTACTGGTTTTTAAAACACTTCATAACAAAAACATTTTTTTAAAGAATTTGTATAAGTATCTCTTTTTAGGTTGTTTTTCATTAAAATTTTACATAACCATTTTGTTATTTAATTTTTCTTAAAATGTTAAATCACAAAAAATGGCTCATGAAGTACTGTTAAATAAACTTTTTTTTTTTTACACAAATACCAAAACTGACAACCAACTTACTGTAAAACTAACTAATATTAATTCAGGGAGACAAAATTCATCTGTGAGCAAATAAATACAACTTTACTATTTTCAAACTGTTTATATATGAAGAAAAAACGTTTATGGCTAAATTAAAATGACTCCAAACAAAACAAGCATATTATATATATATGTGTTAAAAATAAGTTATTATTAAGTATAAAGGTAAAACTAAAATTGAAGGTGACCAATAATTCCAAAATATTGTAAACTTGCAAATAAAAAAAATACTATTGTAATTCATCATAAAACGTGGATTTATTTTAGCAAACCTAAGTGTTCTGTCAACTGAAATTTAGAAATCCTCTCTTTTATGATATCATGCATGCACACATGTACATAATGATGATTTAAACAACGTTCAAAGTGTATTAATTTTGATCAAGGACAATAAAATGATCACAACATTTTAAAAAGCACCTTTATTATGCAAGTATTCCAAACATTAATTAAAAAACATTTTTTTAAGGATGTACAAGCACAGCAGTAAATANTACCTTTATTATGCAAGTATTCCAAACATTAATTAAAAAACATTTTTTTAAGGATGTACAAGCACAGCAGTAAATACATTTTAAAGAAAATGCTTAGTTAAAACTTTACATCAGCATTAAATACAATAATATTTCATTTCAATAAAAGCACCCATTCTGAAAATTTTAAAATCAATTTGTCTGAAATAAAAACTGAAAGTTTATTACTCTTATCCTAGCTTTAACACATTAACATGTTGAAAACATGAGGTGAAAATCAGATAACTGCTCCGGTTTCAGATGTCTTAGTAGGTCCTTTAAGGGTACCTTGCTCTAGATTAAAATTATTTTGAAACTTGTTTTTGCAAAAAAAATCCTAGAATCTACATTACCAACAATAGTAGTAGTTGCATGAAACAAAATTCAATGGATTAAACTGCAGATACATTATATTTTTCTCCTTACTTGAAATATGTTTGATACAGTTCAGCTCATTTTTTATTTAAAATTTTATTACTTATACATCTCACCTGAATCATATTACTGCTGATAGTTGTAACTTTCATGAGATTACACACATAATTTTAATCATGAAAAGAAATTCTGAATTATGTAACCAACTATAATTACATTCCAAAAAAAATTTACTGTTTCAGCATCCTACAAATGAGTAAAACTAGCACCCTTGTACCAAGAAAATAATTTATGTTGAAAACACTGAAGACTGCAAGTTCATAAAACATTACATTTTTTAGCTTTTAGTTTTGTATTAATTTTTTTGTATATTTTTGATTGATGACGTATTACAGCACTATTGTAAAATAAAATTTGCCGTCAATACCTTGGAATGTGTAAATACCGTAACTTTTTGCTTAATTTGCAATTTTTTAACAGTCACAGTTTTTTTTTTACAAAGTTAAGAAATGTAACATCAGTAAAATTGTAATTATTAAACTATATAAACCACACAAGCAGCTATTTCTACAAATTATATAAAGAACTATTTCCATTAATTTAACTGTACGTATTTTGAAAAAAATTTAAAATACAATATTTTCTGCAGTCCAATGTTCATAACAGGTTATTGGCATAATTATGCCAGGACCAGAGATAAATTGTTGGTTTGTGTGAAGGTTAGCTCTTTACTGGAAGGTCTCCAATTCAGAGAGAGAGAAAGAAAAAGAAAGAGAAAAAGAAAGAGAGAGGGGGGAGAGAGAGNTTTTTGATTGATGACGTATTACAGCACTATTGTAAAATAAAATTTGCCGTCAATACCTTGGAATGTGTAAATACCGCAACTTTTTGCTTAATTTGCAATTTTTTAACAGTCACAGTTTTTTTTTACAAAGTTAAGAAATGTAACATCAGTAAAATTGTAATTATTAAACTATATAAACCACACAAGCAGCTATTTCTACAAATTATATAAAGAACTATTTCCATTAATTTAACTGTACGTATTTTGAAAAAAATTTAANAGAGAGAGAGAAAGGGAGAGAGAGAGAAAGGGAGAGAGAGAGAAAGGGAGAGAGAGAGAAAGGGAGAGAGAGAAAGAGGAAGGAAATTCACAAAAGGGCATGCTGTCAATAACAAGAGAGAATATTCAAAACAAATTGGCACAAGAAAAAATACAGAAATATAATGTTTTGGAGGGTGGGGTAAGGGGGGCACAAATCACAGAGAAATGCTATGGTATAGGCAGGCATGTCATAAGAATGGGACGTGAGTGGAAGGGAGGGAGACAAGAATACTGTACTATTTGTGACCGATGGAAAGAACCCTGGAAGGGTTCATGTGCTTGTGCGAGGATGCTAAGATTACTGTGCAAAGTGAAAACATTGATTCACCTTTCCACACTATCGCGAAGAATGATGGGTCCTCGGCACAGGAATATTAATTATATTGAACTATGCTGTTTTATTACAAACATGTTAAAAGTAAAAACAAAAAAAATTTCATCTCAAATAACTGTCTGGGAATCTTCAGCCATAGAGCAACACACACAATGATAAAAGTCACAGTTAGTACTGTACTACAATTAGGAGTAATATATACACAAAAATGCAACATCCCTAAGATTTTTTCTAGTTATAGCATTTGGGAGTTCACACTCTTAAACAGCATAATATTTACTAATACATTTTTTAATAATTCCAAAAAATTATTTAAGTTTAAAGGTGCTACATTCACCAAGAAATTAATTTCACAGGCAGAAAGGGTCTGTAATTAATATGTTTTAACAAATCCACAGGGCCTAATCATGTGCGCTATAGAATGCAAAATAAAATGTAACAAGGAGCATTGTTCCCTAGACCAGGCTAAATACTGAATAACTATTATTTTCTTGTGCTTGAAATGATGTTAAATTCAGCAATTACACAGGTTTTTGTATTACTTAAAATGTACATATATCACTATATGTATGTTACAAATGAGAAATGCATATAAAACTATTTACTTACGGTTTATACTTTTACAATAAACAAATGTTTAAAGATACTGATCAGCAACACATTGAGGATGAAAAAACGAGCCATAAGTTTCAGCTTGACAATGCTAATAGAAACATATGTTTGCACACGTGATTTCACAGTGCTCCAGCAATNAATGTAACAAGGAGCATTGTTCCCTAGACCAGGCTAAATACTGAATAACTATTATTTTCTTGTGCTTGAAATGATGCTAAATTCAGCAATTACACAGGTTTTTGTATTACTTAAAATGTACATATATCACTATATGTATGTTACAAATGAGAAATGCATATAAAACTATTTACTTACGGTTTATACTTTTGCAATAAACAAATGTTCAAAGATACTGATCAGCAACACATTCAGGATGAAAAAAGAGCCATAAGTTTCAGCTTGACAATGCTAATAGAAACATATGTTTGCACACGTGATTTCACAGTGCTCCAGCAATGAATTAAAACTGCTTACCTCCACGAGTTTTACTGGAACTGGCCTGTTTCACAACTCCAACTCTAACTCCCCCACACCCAGGATTTCTCCCATTAGTCATGAAAGTACACGAGAAGAGGGCCACAAGGAATACTAAAAGCAAGTGACTGAGGACACGAGGAAAAGAGGCAGAGACTGGTGAAGAATGAGAATGGAAGAGTGATGGAAGGGCAGAGGACGGTGGAGGCAATTTACCAAACTGACCTGATCTCAGGCTGCAAAGTCAATGATTACTGAATGGGTCACAAAATTAAGCCAAAAAAATTAGTACTCGTAACACTTGCACAGAACCTCAAAAGAGTCTACTATTGAAAAGAAAAAGTTGTGTGTGTTGAAAAATGCATCTGAAGCTGATACTTACTTTTAGATCAATGTTGTTTGTTGAAGGAAGACAAATATTTTGGTTAAATCGGAAGCAAAATACTACTGCAAAAAAAAGTAATAATTTTGAAAGCTATGAACCAGGGATCTAATTTAGGTCACATCATATTCTAAAAATACCTAGTTAGCTGGAACAACAAATTTATATATCATTTTATAACATGAAACAGGCACATAAAATTCTGATCATAGATAACAGTTTAGCCTCATGAGAAGGAAAGTGATGATTGTATTTTGACAGCCCAAAGACCATAAGTGTGCTGCTTCACAACGATTAACATTTTTGTGTGTTTGTGTACAACATTAGTGGAATTGAAAAATACATTATTTAAAAAAAACTTTAAGCATACCAAATAAAGAGAAAAACTGTCCGGTTTCCTAAATTNAAACTTTAAGCATACCAAATAAAGAGAAAAACTGTCCGGTTTCCTAAATTCAATCATGTACTTTATGGTAAAAGTGAACCACATTTGGCTCAGTGCTTACTCCCACAACTGGGTCCCTAGCTAACATCTCAGTCACATATGGCCCAGGAATATTTAATGCTATGGTATAGGCGTTTACTTGGGGTGCTCCAAATTTCCTCCATTCGTGCTCAATCTCTGCCTCAACCAGGAACAGTAAGAGGCAGACTCCAATCGGAACCAGCCTCCTCTCGGGTCTTCCCCTTGCTGATCCTGCTTCAAAGGCAAGGGTTCTGCCACTTTTTCATTTCCAGTAAATTCACAATGCAAAGAAGAAAAAAATTCACTGTNTGCTTCAAAGGCAAGGGTTCTGCCACTTTTTCATTTCCAGTAAATTCACAATGCAAAGAAGAAAAAAATTCACTGTAAAAAAACCAACCTTCAAAAAGAAAAACGTGTCCCAGCCCAAAATTGCAGATATGTTTTAAGGCTCGGCCTCTTGCNAAAAAAACCAACCTTCAAAAAGAAAAACGTGTCCCAGCCCAAAATTGCAGATATGTTTTAAGGCTCGGCCTCTTGCATTGTTTAGGGACACTTATTTAGAAACTACAACCATACCTCTCTGGCAATACACATTACCCTGTAAAACAAACACAAATTCTTAACTTTTGTTTTACTCGCACTACTGAGTACTGTAGTAATAACATATATTTCTATCAATTTCAGTGTCACTTGTGTGACACAATGATTTATCTTCATGACTATGTGAAATGTTACATGTATATGCTGTTCACAGTAAAGTGAGCNACTTGTGTGACACAATGATTTATCTTCATGACTATGTGAAATGTTACATGTATATGCTGTTCACAGTAAAGTGAGCACTTTTGAGGCCCTAATTACTTTTTTCTTTCAGCCATCTTTAATCCTTTAACCACCTTTTAAATAAATATTACAATGTAAGTAATAAACACAGAGTGCATATTCCACCACANTTTTTTCTTTCAGCCATCTTTAATCCTTTAACCACCTTTTAAATAAATATTACAATGTAAGTAATAAACACAGAGTGCATATTCCACCACACTCTGAAGTAAACTTCTAAGACTAAAATAAAATATATTTATTGACTGTCAATCTAAATGAGAGAGCCTTCAAAAGTGCTCACTTTATCGTGAATAGCTAATAGGAGAAATAAAACGTATAGAAAAAATAATGTTTAAGAGATCCTGAAAGAGTTACGTAACATGGTAACTTGCAGCATCCATCACTAGTTCAACTGCACGGAAAACTGATTTCCTTGGGGTTGCTCCCTCAGCTCGTGCATGGGCAGCCACGACAGCATGCAATGAATTATGATAACCTCATGTGCAAAAACATTAATTCACTGTTGTGACAGATAGTTTCTGCTCTTCTGCAATCAATAACACAAATGTTGCTAGTGTGAAGTAGCATGATGGTTCTGGGCTGCTTCACTTGTGGTTTTGCTGGAAGAAAATTCTGTGTACACCTGTTTATTCCTCTGAAAAAATCTTGTTTATAGTCAAGTTGCAATATTTTAACTTTCTATCCTGTAATTTTTTTTACATGTTAAGTATAATATTACTCAAAAATATGTAAAAAGTTGCAATTCTAAATAATTTTTTTCAATAACATTTTTGATAAGGTTGACTATGAGTGAAATACATTTTTGATAAGACTACGAATAAAATGTTCAAGTATTTTGACAAACACTGTCACTACCACCAGAAAAACNGAAATACATTTTTGATAAGACTACGAATAAAATGTTCAAGTATTTTGACAAACACTGTCACTACCACCAGAAAAACTAAACCATACTCACAAACTCTTTAGTTCCTTAACTAAAAATCAAAATCGTAGTAATGCTCGTCACTTGACAATGCTGCTTTATGGACATGCTACGCTAGTATTCTTTTAAATGAATTATTTGAAAATAGAGATGAAACTATTTTTAGACATTAGTATTCATTCAAAAACATCTATTTTCTTTACAAACTGTTATCCAACATTTTCAATTATAAATTACATTTGTGATTTTATTATGTACAGTGTTACAATACAATATAAATTTTTATTTTTGTTGTCATGCCAACTTAAGAATACCACAAAATATTTACAGCGAACAATTTGGGAAACTCAGGAAATTTGGCAGTACTGATAATTTGGAACTACATTGTATTTTATTTCCAACTTACACTTATGTTCCTGACATAGTTTCTCATTCTGCCAAACAAGAGCAGCACCTAACAGATACTATCCATGTGTTTCAGAAGTAAAATCAGCAATCCCGTAGGTATAGTTAGTGAAATAACACAGTACCAAAGTATTTTCTTTCTTTTCAATTACTAAGACTGTGCGTATCATATTGTGTATCAAGTGGTTTGACACAAAGTGTCGGACAATATTCTGAAGTAAAAGCTCTTTGCTTTTTGGTAAGTTAATAATAGTAGTGTTATGTTTTGATTGACACCTCCAAGAGCTTAGCTTAAGGTGTAGTTTTCTTGGCATTAAAATGCAATTGTGGAGTTCCGTCGGTTTTATGTTCATACAAAGTTAGAGAGCAGTGCCAACAGTTCTAAATATTTTAACTTGCTTTGCAACTGATTATCATGTGCCATCTATAAGGAAGTTGCATTACTACTCACGACATTGCAGGGGAACACGGGAAACACTCTTCACAATATACTACTGACGTGTACTGTAAGAAGAGAGTTTCAGACTGTTGGTCAACATATAAAGCCACACAGGAGAACATCGAGCCTTTCAACACATTAAAGCATTATGTGAAATGATCTGGAACAAATTATGTTTCTATTGCGAAGGAAGGAAGGCCTTATATGCTTACAACCTGTAAACACCAAACATTGGTTGGCTACTTGGGCCTTGGTTTGTGTGCTACAGATGTTAGGAGACCGGTGTTAAAAAAAACGTGACAGAAAAAAATCCTTTTAATTTGGTAGTAGTAGCCGACTGGGATTAGAAGGCTTTAAGGGATGTTACAGTTCAGTGATGAAACTGCCAGAGAATTTGGCTTTTGTTATAAAAGAGGCCATAGATTAATTTTCAATGTACTGGGTACTGCATTGGAAAAACACTACCTCAAGGCTAAACCACACTGTATTCGGAATCTAGATTAAAGTGGTTTTACATTTGTGAACAAACCAGCCAAATACGGTTCTCCGGAAGGATGCAAGCATGTCTACCGACAGATGGCAGTAGAACATGGCGANTGAACAAACCAGCCAAATACGGTTCTCCGGAAGGATGCAAGCATGTCTACCGACAGATGGCAGTAGAACATGGCGATAGAACCACTTTGCTTCTCACTGTGAATACTACAGGGCAAGTTGGCCTTTGCTTAACCATATTCAAGGNGAAGGATGCAAGCATGTCTACCGACAGATGGCAGTAGAACATGGCGATAGAACCACTTTGCTTCTCACTGTGAATACTACAGGGCAAGTTGGCCTTTGCTTAACCATATTCAAGGGACAGAGATTGTCTAATGATTTAAAACACAGTATTCAGTGTAAATTTTAGGAGGGCCACCTGGCTTTGGAGTTTTAATGGGTCATTTTATCTTCAAGAGACAAAATAATAACCATGCTATCAAAGAAACAGTGTTTATCTTGTTGAGTGGTTAGCCTCATATCATACACACGTTTTCCTTGTGTGATATTTAATGAGAACTTTAGTTTGTGTATCGTTTTGGTGTTTAGACATTTCTTCCACATGTACATTTAACAGAGCAGCCAAGCGTTCTTTCCTCGCTCTGCATTTTACATTCATCTAAAATTTGGGGCAAAAAAAATATTTATGAACGCAAAGAAAATATTTACGCACAAACGGAACATAACCCAGAATGTTCTCATTGGCCAATGCCAGAAACCAGCCAATGAAACTTGCAGTGAAAGTAACAGTTTCAACCTGCGAAAACTAGGAATCTGTCATTAGCACTGCTTTTAAGTAAGCAAGCGTGTCCAGTAGCAAGGAAAACTGAATGCATGCAATCCACAAAGGAAAAATTCTCTGCAGTATGGCAGACATAGTAGGGCTTTGAAAATTTTTTCAATGAACTGTGAACAAACAACACGTGGAAACATTGAGCAGATTCAGCTCAAATGATGAATGAGATTTAAATGCTCAAATACCTAATGGCTACCAGCCACTTACTGAGGTGTGTCGAACAAAACACTTGGTGACAAAAAATAGTCATTTTTACAAGTGATTTGTGAAATGTACTTATTCAATGGATGAGCAGCATCGATGAGTAATTGAAAAACACAGGTATACAATTTACATTGTTTTACAAAATTTATGTTTTTGAATAGTACAACAAAGAGCGAGTCAACAGTCTCCAATCTCACTTTGCAATAATATCTCCAAGTCATGCACATTCACTGTGCACCTGTTTACGGTAAAGTAAGCACTTTTGACATCAACCTCTGAAAAAAAATCACTCCTCGTTAAGTGTGTATATGCAACCGCACACACTGGCATGCAGGCTACCAGTTAAGTTGACAGCAAACTGAGTAAAACAGTTCTAAGTCTTTGACGTGAACCAGGCGTTCACGGTTACCTTTGTGCCCACTGTAACTGCCGCAGTAGTGTCCTCCACTCCAGATGCACCATACCAGCGCACATGTGTACAAGAATGATAGTGTGTTCAGTGTATATCAAGTGTATTTGTCCATGTGTGATAGTGCACCATGTCATTAATTATTCAGTTTAACAATTTAATCATTATTATTTACCAATATAGTTTCGTCAGTATAGTGCATCAGTGTTTAGTATTTATTCAGTATTGACGTATACCATAATTATCGTGTGTCAAAACAGTCATCACATACATAGCCAGCCAGGGACATGTGACATTTTCAAGTTNGGATGCACCATACCAGCGCACATGTGTACAAGAATGATAGTGTGTTCAGTGTATATCAAGTGTATTTGTCCATGTGAGATAGTGCACCATGTCATTAATTATTCAGTTTAACAATTTAATCATTATTATTTACCAATATAGTTTCGTCAGTANCATTTTATCTTCAAGAGACAAAATAATAACCATGCTATCAAAGAAACAGTGTTTATCTTGTTGAGTGGTTAGCCTCGTATCATACACACGTTTTCCTTGTGTGATATTTAATGAGAACTTTAGTTTGTGTATCGTTTTGGTGTTTAGACATTTCTTCCACATGTACATTTAACAGAGCAGCCAAGCGTTCTTTCCTCGCACTGCATTTTACATTCATCTAAAATTTGGGGCAAAGAAAATATTTACGCACAAACGGAACATAACCCAGAATGTTCTCATTGGCCAATGCCAGAAACCAGCCAATGAAAANCAAAGAAAATATTTACGCACAAACGGAACATAACCCAGAATGTTCTCATTGGCCAATGCCAGAAACCAGCCAATGAAAATTGCAGTGAAAGTAACAGTTTCAACCTGCGAAAACTAGGAATCTGTCATTAGCACTGCTTTTAAGTAAGCAAGCGTGTCCAGTAGCAAGGAAACCTGAATGCATGCAATCCACAAAGGAAAAATTCTCTGCAGTATGGCAGACATAGTAGGGCTTTGAACATTTTTCAATTAACTGTGAACAAACAACACGTGGAAACATTGAGCAGATTCAGCTCAAATGATGAATGAGATTTAAATGCTCAAATACCTAATGGCTACCAGCCACTTACTGAGGTGTGTCGAACAAAACACTTGGTGACAAAAAATAGTCATTTTTACAAGTGATTTGTGAAATGTACTTATTCAATGGATGAGCAGCATCGATGAGTAATTGAAAAACACAGGTATACAATTTACTTTGTTTTACAACATTTATATTTTTGAATAGTACAACAGAGAGTGAGTCAACAGTCTCCAATCTCACTTTGCAATAATATCTCCAAGTCCTGCACATTCACTGTGCAGCTGTTTACGGTAAAGTAAGCACTTTTGACATCAACCTCTGAAAAAAATCACTCCACGTTAAGTG
The DNA here is from genome assembly GCA_002778355.1 of Clitarchus hookeri. Classification (NCBI taxonomy): domain Eukaryota; kingdom Metazoa; phylum Arthropoda; class Insecta; order Phasmatodea; family Phasmatidae; genus Clitarchus; species Clitarchus hookeri. Next base: position 159,963 of record NQII01000455.1, on the reverse strand, counting down.
TGTATATGCAACTGTACACACTGGCATGCAGGCTACCAGTTAAGTTGACAGCAAACTGAGTAAAACAGTTCTAAGTCTTAATGTTGCATTGTGAGCACAATTTTTAAATTTATTAGAAACATTATTTTTGTTTTGTACACAGAGTATGAATCTGCATGTTAGTAACGCATTTANATTAGCTCACCGTAGAGCTATGGCGCCGGGCAATTTATAATCATTACATTACAGCTCTGGTATACGATCGCGTCATCTTAATGTTGCATTGTGAGCATAATTTTTAAATTTATTAGAAACATTATTTTTGTTTTGTACACAGAGTATGAATCTGCATGTTAGTAACGCATTTATNAATTTTTAAATTTATTAGAAACATTATTTTTGTTTTGTACACAGAGTATGAATCTGCATGTTAGTAACGCATTTATGTACCTAACGAATGTATGTTTTCACTTGACTGATGCAGGAACAGTCTACATGTGACAAAATATAGCTGGAAACTGTTGCTGCAAATAGTTGCCTGTTCTTATAAAAGGTAGTGAAAAACCCCACAGCACATCAGTATGCGAAGGAGAATCAGTATTTGAATGACAGAGCAAGCAAAGTTGGCACAGAAAGGAGGAACTCGTCACATACTGCATCTCTGTGGCAGCATACTGCCTGGTTGTTCTTGCAAGTATCTGATGCTGATCAAACTTTAGGATGTCTGCTAATGCTGCAACTTTGTCACTGTCCATCTTGTACCATATTCCTGTTGCAACTTGATCAAACTCATGTTCTCTTAAGTCTCTAATTTAATCACTGTTCAGTCATACAAAATTTATGCCTAACTATACCTGCGTTTCATACTTGTATCATGGATGATAAGTGCTACAATATGCACAAGTAATTTATGCTGGAGTAGTGTGAATTTGTGACATGTATAGAAATTCAAAAAAAGTTGACAAGNACAATATGCACAAGTAATTTATGCTGGAGTAGTGTGAATTTGTGACATGTATAGAAATTCAAAAAAAGTTGACAAGCGTAGAACTAATAAATTAAATGCTGTGTGTGTACTGCAATGAAATTATAAAACAGATAAAAATGGAATATTAAAAAAAAAACNTAATAAATTAAATGCTGTGTGTGTACTGCAATGAAATTATAAAACAGATAAAAATGGAATATTAAAAAAAAAACCAAATTAAAGTTTTAACTGGTTTAATAAGAATATTTCATGTTATTGAATGAAAATAATAATAAATAATAATAATGGCGATACATAGTTTTATTGTTATGGTAGCAATATAAGTAAACTAACTGTGCTAACCCACTGAGAGGGGGGTGGTGTGTGAGAAAGAAAGAGAGAGAAAGAGATAGAAAGAGAGAGAGAGAGAGAGAAAGAGAGAAAGAGAGAAAGAGAGAAAGAGAGAGAAAGAGAGAGAAAGAGAGAGAAAGAGAGAGAAAGAGAGAAAGAGAGAAAGAGAGAAAGAGAGAAAGAGAGAGA
>NQII01000455.1:134334-149355 GCA_002778355.1 Clitarchus hookeri | reverse complement strand
CCCGCCACAACCGCCTCCACACCGAGAACCCGCGTACCCCATGTCGCCAAACAAGAGGCAAACCAACGCATAATTCACCTGTAGACAGCTGCTGAAGGGCTTTCTATAAATAAATATGTGTATAGGCTGAAAACATAGACCGGTAGTACACACATACTGGCGTACTTATATGACAAATTTATCTCAGTTTCCCCATAAACGTTTGAAAAGTACATTCGCAGCGCCTAGCTGTATTGCGTAGTCAAGGTGACGTCTTTACTAAATAAATATTCGACCTAACGTCTTTACTAAATAAATATTCGACCTAACGTCTTTACTAAATAAATATTCGACCTAACGTATTAAGCTACGCGTCATGTCGAGACGACTAGCAGTACTTTCATGCAGTCGCATGAACACAACGCACTTTACAGATGGAGTGGTAAAGGGCCTGAAAACGATCGAAGGTCGCCCGAGCCGACAAGCTACAGTCGGTAACGCAAGACAATGAACAGTAGCATCTTCACGCACATCACGATCACGTGGGGTTTATTTCGCGATTGTGCAGTACCAGCGACGGTCTGTAAAGGATGTGGGAAGCTCGTAAAATTCACCTCGGGAGAGACGAAACGGTCGTGATAAGGATTCACTAGGACAAAAATGGAGCCTGCAATGGCAGCTGAGATGTGCGCGTGTGAGTGCGCCGTCGATTCCATTACACAACTCAAGAGTTCATGAATACCAGAGACATCTTTCTCTTCGTTGTCCATGAGAAAAATTCGCATTAGCCGTCGATGAAAAGAATTGTACAAGTGAAGTACCATGTACCTTGATAACTACAAATTACCCAGTACGAACTGCAGAATTTAATAGTTGCAGACCAGAGGCAAATATATTTTACTCTCCGATGTTCCTACTTAGCGACTTCCACCAGATGCATGGCTCATAATATACTCCCATATGTTCGATACCTTAATGTGCAACAAGTCAGACAAGTGTAAATGAACGGTGACAAAACACCCTGAAGCCAAAAAGACCTGGCGTGTTCATGAGGACAAACAGTTATATCACAAGATTAGATGACTAATAAAAACAACGCGATACGACGTTATGGACACAAACTTATGATGGCAAACAAGGGCTAGTCCAAACTAGGTCTAGTGGTTCACGAACTGATAAAACTTCTTGACGTACAGGAGCTTTCCGATACCACAGACTCGAGTGGAGATTTTATCCTGGCATAAGAACATTGCAGAATATTCGAATCGGACTATAAGAAATAGCGATAAAAAAAAGTCCACAACTTTTAGCAAAGATATAGTCTTCCTATGCTCAACTTAAAGATAAGGCGCCAAACCGAAAGCGAAGGTGCTGCTGCTCCAGTTGCCCAGTTTAACAAAGAAATCACAGAAGTGCCAGGACACACCAGTGAGAAGATTATTTCTAACAATTACGAGCTATTAAAAAACTTGTTGCGCAGTAAGAATACTGCAGTAAAGAAACCATCATCCCGGAACAGAATAAGAAACGAGTCTTTCCATTCGTTCAGTTAACATCCAAATCACTAAATCTCAAATCCTTGACGTAATACTGAATATTACGCAGATGCATATTTGTATAAGTATTTCACTTTGGCAAAAGTGATGTATAGTGCAGTGTGGCATGTTCATGTAACGGGGAAGGAGGACTAGGGTTAATATTTTTTTATATGAACACAAGAATTTTGAGATCAGTGGCATAAATTGCCAAGTTTAAGGCGACATTAGGACTATGTTTCAAATTACTTCGGCAGCTCACTCGCATACTGTAGCTTACTGTGCTACACTTGAGAATGCCTATTGCAGAAATGAAAAATATAATTTAAAACTTATCCGAACTTCCAAACACAATATTTAAAAAAACTGACGAACCTCTAGAAAGCGACAAATATACTGATCCACACTTTAATATATTTTCAGTTGGGAAGATCCAAATAAACAGCCTATCTGAGACAAAATATATTGAACTATGCGGAAATATGATCACTAACGCACGCGCTATTATGTCAGCATTAATACAACGACGTTCACACAATCAGTTGATTCCTTGTACAATGGTATCACACGACACAAACACGGAACGATTCTCATAATTCACAACGGCGCGACTGGCAACGAACACGGTCAGTGGGTCCACATTTCGGCAGCGACGCGAACACTTGCGACACACCCGCACACTTCGACTCTGCCGCGGCGAACAGAACGGCGCGGACGACGGGCGTCGACGGGCAGCCCGACACTGGCCGCGCGCGGCGCTCGGCTCACAGCAGCCGCCGGCCGGGCTATTTCTGGGGGGCGGTCGAACCCCCGCTACCTGCGCCCCTCGCCAACGCCGCGAGCACACCTTCCTTCTGCCTCACCTTGAGGCTGACCATCCCCTTATGGCAGGGGCGCTACGCCTCGCCAACACGCTACTTCGTCGCCACCAGGCCCTAGTAAAACTTACTATATATAGTCCATTCATGGTTATATCTAACTTTACTGAAGCCCTGCTAAAGTTCTACTTTCAGGATATTCCTCCACTTCTTGCGTCAAAAAGCATAACCAAGTATTGACAATTACACTAAAGAGACAACGCGCCGCATTTGTGCGCACTCAGTTTAATAATATTTTTAATAACTATTTCTTACTACGCATTACCAATACACATTTTCTCTCAGTTTTTAATCACATTAACTACAAATTAAACTATTTATAGGTAAAGTTTATGTAAAAGGTCAATTTAACAAAAATCTAGACACTTTAATGATAAAGCAAGTATAAAACGCCTGTGACACACAGCGTATTTAGGGAACAACCAGCCCAGTCATACGTAGGAAGATTCTTTTAAACGGTTTGGTTCAAAACGTGTGATGATCCGGCGACTAGATTATGGGCAATAATAATAATAAGTAATCAGCAGAAATTTTTTTTAATACATTGGTCCAGAACTTGTCTAACACACCGGAGTTGCTACTGCTTACTGCAGTGGAAATATTTTGACCAGTCACCGAAAAGTTTACATTTAAATAACCATATTTTACTATTTACATTTCAAATTATGCACCACAATTAACACGGACCTGTTTGGAAAGCATAAACACGGAAAACCAAAAATACTAATAAATAAACAACAGTTTGTATTTTGATCGAAAACAGTACACAGTAATATGCGTTTCTATTGGTCGAACATAAGAAATAACATAGCTATTGTGCCAGTTGAATTTTGAGAGCCTACTGCCAAAGTTTTTAGTCGCGTGAACCCCGAAACTCGAATGGGGAAAACAAATCCTTGCCCAAGATACCCGAAATCGAGGTTCTACAATCTTACAACTTCGGCATTAAAAAAAATGTTGCATATTTAAACAGAATGTTTACAAAATGGCCATTGCGTAAATATACAATAAACAATTATGTCGGTTTTCTCTTTATATATTGTAGAAAGACGTGATTGATTACAAATTTCCATTTTGATAGTAGATTTCATGTCTGTTATTTCATACCACGTGTATTTTCATGAATATTCGTATGCAACTGTTGTGGACATGCATTATGGAAAGTGCGAGCTATTCAGATAGTCAGAAGTTGTGAACAACAAACATTCACCGCTAACATGTAAAGCGAAAAAACAAACATATTACAACTAGTCATGGCGAAGAGAACGAAAATGTGACCCCCAAGACTGCTGGTGGTGATGTTAAATATGCATATTCTACTGACGACTAAGTGCCGACATCTGCAAAGCACAACCTAAACGTGTTGCTGAAGATAAGGGCTACTCGAAGTTTTGGCAAAATAAACATGGATTCGAATCTAGTACTCTCGCCCAGATATATATCGCAACCTACTCATCACAGAAGAAAATACATGCAGACATGTATCGTGAACCTTCTGTGAAGAGTGACGTGAAGTCTAGCTACTTATTTTCTGAAGACCCCAATGACCTGGTTGATAGTTTTCGGGTGTTGGTTCCATTGGAAAGAAATGGATATCTTTGTCAGCGAAGATATAGATTCTATTATTGATGAACTCAAAGCTAGAGGCTTCATTGAATGAAATATTGTGTATGTGCGTTATTTGTTTACGAATATAAATAATTATAAAAAAAAAAATGTGGGTTTTATTTCTAAAATTTCTATTTTCTAAGAACGTATCTATTTCTGTGTGTTTATAAATGCCCGGTAGACCGCAAGTATTTTCGGTGAACATACATGGAGAGTATGGCTATGTACAAATATCTGTTGGGGATAAATCTCGTTGTAAGCTGCGATCTTATAAGGATTTTAACTATACACACATACATGCTCATTATACCTCATTGTTACAATGCTTGCACTCACTTCCTAATGAAAAACAAACATTGTCTTCAAACTTCTCGCTTTGGCACTTCAGGTATACACTACGTTGCCGTTTTCGCAGTGCCAAGTCTTGTATGCAATAGCTACTTTCATATCGTCATGATGTAGGGAGCAAATCTTCAGAGTCCCTTGCTGTTGGCGACGTAGTCAATGTTACAGATGGTAAATCTTCAAGAAATGATTCCATCTTCCAATTGTAACAGTGTACGCGATAACGGCAGATGAATGAAGACATAACGACCTGCTTTCCACCACGCTATAAGACGATGTAAGAGTCATTTTTTACACGATGTATGCATGTATACCATTACCACTACATGGCGGTACGTGTTGTCCGTCACGGGTTGTCACAGCGTGACCTGCTCGATACCTACTTGTAAATGTCTGGCAGGCTGAAAGTATTTGAGATGAACATATGAGTAGGGTCATGTACGAAAACATTTTGTTGAATATATAGTTCGTTGCGATTGTTGCACGATGTGATCGATACTTAAATATGTAGATATAACGCACATACATTTTTTAATTGCGTACAATGGTGTATTTTTAACTGTGAAATGACTGGACTCTACGGGATTGAACCTGCGATACCTTATTTTCAAGGATGAATCACTGTCTCCAGCGCCGTCAGGGTAAACAAGTTATTTCCTATAAAAAAATGTTAATGGTATATATAAAAAATAAGTATGTTTTGTCAAGGTTGGCGTAATTACAATACTTGTAAGTGCAGATTTGCTTTCTTGGTCGGTAATGTACGGAAAGGCATAACTGTCATTGTTGTCTGTGCTTCCGTTCAGTTCACATCTAAGCTATGAGATGCACTCGTGACCTCCAGGTCTTTTGTGTATGAAACCGCTACATCAATTTTTTTCTGTAAGGTAAAACTCTTCTCTTTATGTTTTGGGTCTTCTAAAAGCAGAGTACATACATTGTTGAAATGTATGTGTATACGTATATATGTGTGTGCGTGCATATATATGTATATATGTGTATATGTATATATGTGTGTATGTATATATGTGTGTATGTATATATGTGTGTGTGCATATATGTGTGTGTGCATATAGGTGTGTGCATATATTTGTTTACATATGTGGTGCGTGCATGTATGTGTGTGCATGCACATGTGTGCGTGCATGTTCATATGTGCGCGTGCGTGCATATGTGGGCGTGCATATGTGTGTGCGCGTGCGTGCATGTGTACGTGCGTGTGTACGTGTGTGTGTTTTGCGATACCTCCTTACTCGTCGTTACAAAGTTCGTACCTTTAATAATATTTCTATTTTAATAAAAACTTTGTGGCGAGCGATTCATGGGTAATTAGTTTCGTAATGTGCTTACAGTTGTAGCACTATAAATGGTACGTATTCAAAATAAGTACATGTATATGATATTTAAACATAAATAAAGTGTTAGCTTGTACTATATAAATTAACTCTTCTCGTAACGAGGAGTGCACGCGTCTATCACTCTCTCTCGGCTTGTGTTATGTGCCATCCCGTCGACTTTGCGAGACCTACACGGTGATCGCGCCGCCGGCCAACCACCTGGTCGCGTAATGTCGTCCAGACGGACGCGTTCCGCTCCTAGTGTTGTGATTGTTGGCTGTACTCTGAATTTGACGGTTTCGTTTCTATCGGTTTCGTAAAGAAATCGTTTGCTATTCTGTTGTACAAACCAGGACGAGAAGGTCTTGTCTACCATCGTTTAACACAGCGTACAGCACCCGACGATTGTGTAATGTGATTGCGCTGGTTGGTAGGTGCTTGTAACTATTTTCCTTTTATATCTGTTTACAAGTGTGTAGCAGTGTTGCCCTTATCGCACCTGTGATTCTCGGCTTTGCAAAAGTTTTTTTTTTTTTTTTTTTTTTTTTTAAGACTTACGTGACGTACAGAGCTCTATGATCTAGCAATATACACTGTTTTTTAAATGCTTAAATAGCATATATTTTTGCATCAGCGCGTAGCAGTGACAAATCTTGCATGACCGATAGTTTAAATATAAAAGTTGATTTCACTATTACGGTCTGCAGAACAGGCAGGTATTTTTATAGTAACGGTTTGATACGCCATCGTGCTTGCAGCGCACTCGTGTGTGCGTTGGTCCTTTATTATTTGTTACGCGACTGTTTTTTCATGTACGGGATGGTTTCGTATAGTATACTTGCGGTTCCCGCGACACCTCTTGTTAGACCGCCGGTGTTTAATTGTATTAATTTTAGTACATGTTTCAATTATGCTGCAACCCCCTCCCCACGACTATATACATCTTGATCGCAGCGCATTTGCATATAACTTGGTTTTTTTCGCATATGGTCGGTTGTGTGTTTCCCGTGCTAACGTTTGTTTGTGTGTGTGTGTGTGTATATCACCTGCGGTAGCAGACTATGAGCGTGGTGGTGGGTGATTGACGAGTGCACGCCAGACAGCACGCATGTGTTCTATTTCAGGCCCCTTACACTCCTACATGCATCGGTAACTGCTAACTACTACGACATGCTTGAAACGCAATTGTATGTATACCGGACTATTTTCTTAACGTATATGGCTGACTATTACGTGTTAGCCGAACTTAAATAGTTCAAAAATGGCGCCCTCCTATGCTTGTAATAGGGCTCACGGCCCTAATTATCCTTATAGCATTGATTTCATCCAGGAATAATATCAGTTAAATGGATTTTTACGCTCGTGACTTTCGCGGATAGGAAATGACAGGCAACATTGTTTATAAATAGGTTTAATGGATATTATTTAAATTTGATGACTATGGCTTCAATTTATGAAATTACTATCAACTATGCTTATAAGAGAGGCTATGGCCTAGTGGACATTACCCCCAGTCCGACGTCGGTAGCGATGCGTGATATGAATTTGGTGACTAGCTTCGACGGATGGGAAATGGCGACAGACTATGCTTATACAAAGGTTTAAGGTGTAATTGACCTTGCCATGCTACTCGTCGGAGGCGATGCATATGATATGAATTTGGTAGATATAGCTTCGGGGAATGGGAAATGGCTGTCAACTATGCTTGTAAGAGGGCTTAAGGTGTACTTGACCCTGCGGTCCTTTTCGTCATCGGGCGTGATGTCTATGGTATGAATTTGGTGACTATACGAGGGCTTGAAGGCGTAATTTTCTTTACCGACCTATTCAGCATCAAGGGTGATGTGTCTGTATTGAATATGACTATATCATAAAGGTTCGGAAATGGCGGTCAATTATGTTTATAACAGGGCCTAAGGTGTAATTGCCTCTACCGTCCTATTCATCACCAGAGGTGATTTGTAAGTTAAGAATTTCACGACTATATATTAAACAGTTCGGAAATTACAGCCAACTCTGCTTATACGAGGGCTTAAGGCGTAATTGACTTCCACCTTATTCGACACCAGGAGTGATGTCTACGTTATCAATTTGGCGACTATATATTAAACGCTTCGGAAATGGTGGCCAACTATGCTTATAAGAGGGCTTAAGGCATCCTTAACCCTACCACATTGATGCTATGCTCTAGTTGGCACGAATGGTAGTTTGGTGGTGGGAATCCAAGATGGCGGGGGACGAAGGCAAGACGGCAGGGTGAATGACTTGTGCGCGATTAGTATATGTACCATTAGCATATGTGTGGGAGACTGGTATTGCTGTCCTTAACATATGCGTACTCGGCATAGGTTGTACAATATATATTTGTAACAAGGTTGTGGATGAAGTTGCATGATGGGGCAATTAACTCTAACATTCTTTGGACAAGTTGGATGGTGCTGACATGGAATGACAGAGCGTGAATGTTAGGGTAACCCCTCATCCACAAAGTGGTGTCATTTTAGTTACATTGTGGAGTCATGCTATTTTCTGACTGAGTGACTCGCATAAATTCTGGCAAAGGAAATTTTTGTAGGAAATTTCGGAGGGTTGGAGGGAAATTTTGAGGGTAAAAAGGGGAATTACGAGGTGAAAAAAGGCGGCGTGAAGTCATCCAAGATGGCCGCCGACTCGTCTGCTAGTCCGCAGCCAGGTGCAGGTGAACTGTCGTTTTCCTACTACTTTTGTCATCTGAATGCCAAACATTTAGCATTCATAGAGTTTGGTTCCCAGAAAAAAAAATTGTAATTCCCATACTATTTATTGCAAACGCCATTAAAAATACCAAAGCTTGGCCCGAACAGTGTTTTAAGACACATATTTAAAGGATGGGCGCACACATTGCCAGCAAAGAAATGTTTACACAAAAAAAAAATCCGAAATTAAGGGATGGAGAGCTGCTTTTGAGTTTCGCGTTATCAACCATCACAACTAAATGTACAGTAATTACACAATTGGAAATTAGTGTTAATTTGTCTAGGCTCCGTGTTCGAGCTGTGGCACAGAAGAGAACATATATTGGGACTCTGTAGGTACCCGAAGAGCAATTACTGGCCAAGAAATACTGAAAAGGAATTCACAGGCAAGGCGGTTGCAAATCGGTAATCTAAATACCATCCAGAGACAATTTTTACTCAACTGCCACTCGTAATGATGTAGAAAACGGATCCAACCACCAAGGAGTAACTGCGGCCTTTACATTTCTTTTAGTAATCGATAGTGAAAATGACATGCCATACTGGAAACATTTATTATTTAAACATAAGTACGGCAGAAGCAACTTTCGAAATTATTATTCCTCCAGAGATCTGTAGCCACTGCGCTCAAAATCGGCAACGGCAGCAGCACCGCGGTTTCATTTTATAATGATCCTCAAAGATTTATTTAATATGCGTGAAAATTTTACTAAAATCAGGGGCTGTGTCCGGAATGTATAATCAAATTTACAGACCACCCTCTCGCAATAAGCTGACTCAACGGTGAATGGTTCATTGACAGTAAAGTCACACGAATCTACGATGCTAGACGACACAAGAAAAAGTACACACACACTATTTCGAAATTTACCATGTTTACGTAAAATGGGCACGAGCTTATTTCTACACATCGGACAAACTATCCGGCAAAGAATCTACGTATTCATTCCGAATTTCCGAAAAACATAACGAAGAGATTACCAAAACTGATAAAAAAAAAATGTCTTTGCGCTATATAATAAAACTTATTACTTCGAAATTTTTCAAGTGCCTCTGGGATAAGTAAACGTTGCGTCAGGGCCGTAGCAGGTTAAGACAGATAAAATGGTAACTCAAGTTCGATAAAATCTTTATCACATTGCAAATACTTACGTTATCTTTACCACGAACTAGCGATATCAGAAAATGTCGCCAGTGCGTGTAGAATAAGTGCTCGTGCAATTAACGACGGGTTTTCACTTCGTTACACCTTTCAAATTTGATATATTATTATAAGGCCACGTGTATTACTTCCCTGCGCAACGCGGAATACTATACCATAAAAGATAATTTTTTTCTTGGGAAACTTTATCAGCAAGTACACGCAAACTTGTCTAATAAACACATCAGCTATCTGCGAAAAAAAAAATTAAAATTAAAATAGTGCCAAAACAGGCTTAAACTAAGGATTAGTTATTTTCAGTCTCTCAGTTTGTGGTATAATGACTCAACGACGACAATAACTGTTGTAAAAACAAATTTTCAATTTTGTTATGCAGGCGTGAAACAAAAAAAACAAACAAAGTATGCACATGTCTTGAAAATAGGAGATTCAACTTGACGGCGTGTCAATTGTTCAGTTGCGCTGAAAATTACTACCGTAAAACAGGGGTCTTTTCTTTTTGCAAATATTTAGTTTTGTTTCGGGCGCACAAATTTCGGTTTCTCCTTACGACAAAAAATTTAACCAAAGGTAGCTATGCAGAATTTTACTGTGAAATGTTCACCTGGTATAATCACCGGGACAGTACGCGAATTACAAAGAGGACTTGGAATGACAGACGTGGTACTTACTCTCTAGAGTTTGTATTCTCATCCCTTACTTTCTCTTGGCCGTGAGCAAGTCAGTAATCGCGGCAGTACAATACTTTTTTTTTTAATGCGTGTAGGTAATGGTGATTTTACAGAGTATTTAATTTTATGACAAGCACTAGTAAAAACGTAAAATAATTACTTTTAGTTTATTTTAAGCGATCTTAAAAAATTTATGTAATTGCATTATGTATCCAACTGGATTCGGCAGATATAGTCCATTCTCGGTTATTTTTAACTTTTCTGAAGCCTTGACAAAGTTCTACTTCCAGGATATTTTTCCACCTCATGCAATCCAAGCTTACCAGAGTTTAGAAAATCACACCAGAGGGACAACGCAACGCATTTGTGCGCACTCAGCGTAATGATATTTTGTAAAATAACTATTTGTCACTAGGCATTGCCAACACATCTATTTTCTATCTGGTTTTATTCATATTAATATTATAAATGAAATAGAAGTAAAATTTCAACTTAGCCAAAGATAAGGTTATTTTATGTTAACACTAGTATAAACATGGCGTATTTGGGAAACAACCAAACATACCATACATGGGGTGATTTTTCAAAGGTTTGATTCGAAAAGTGTGAAGATACCGCGAGTAGACTATAAGTTTCAAAAGGCGCTGAACGGATAGAACGTAAAGATCTTATTATTTTCATATTTGCAAAGATTCAGCGACCTACGTAAAGTACGGCGAAGAGTTTATTTTTTGTATTTGGCCCAACATCGTGACGTTATCATTTTATAATCCTTGTGAAGGAGAAACTGCCAAAAAGGAAGGTGCGACAAAACTTCTCCAATTTTAACAAACGAGCCTAAACGGAGACATTAAATCGTTAAACATTTTACATCATAAGAAGTAGGTGCTGTTTTATATAGGTTATTCACGGTAAAGTGAGCACTATTGAATGTGCTCTCATTTGGAATAATAATCAATAAATATATTTTATTGTAGCCCTAGACGATAACTTCCGAGTGCGGTGGAATATATGCACTGTGTTTATTACTTACAGGGCAATATTTATTTAAAGAGTTGGTCAAAGGATAAGAAATGGCTGAAATAAAAAAGTAACTAGGCGCACACAAGTGCTCACTTTACCGTGAACAGCCTATAGCAGTGTGCCGCGGCCGACAGGTCACGTGCCGAGGCGTCACGCCACGCATGCCTGCTCGTAGAGACACGCATCCCATCAGCCTGGACTTGCTAGCCGCACGGCAGGGCAAATATTTCACTTCTATCTCTAAAAATACTTCAGCCGCCCCTGCCTGATGGCTCCTTTCGCCAGCGGAAGCATCGGCAAACGCAGCATCACATGCTAAATCAACATGGCAGATAGAGTTTTCCACAGCCCATGTTTGTTTAGTTTACAATTCCGTCGTGCAGCAGTGTGAAACAAAGATGTTTCATGCAGTACGCATCTTTTTGTTTAAGTCCTCCCCTCCCCATAAATAGTGGCCCCAGACGTAATTGTGATATTTTTGCGATGTTAGCATATGTTACTAATTGACACACTTACTGAAATGAAACAAGGATCACTCTTGTAAATTTGAAAACCCCACTGACGAGTTAGATACTATAAAATATGAAGCAAATGCTTACACGTAAATTATGCTCCATTTCACAAGAATTTCGACAATTAAGAACACTTTAAAACTACCACTATGCACAATGTTTCAGTTCGACTAATTGTTTGGTTTTCCTTATCCTCACGTCACAAAAACATCAAAATTGAGGTTATTACCCTAACAGTGTCCAAAAATTAACCTCTGTTTCACATTAACATAACATATTGCGATAGAAGGTACTAAATACATCCTAGGACCAGTATCAAACTTTTCTGAAGTGCACTGCAAGGACACCTCAACGTTGCAATGCGTTCAAAAACGACAGCAGCAAAATACACAAATACATTACAAAGGCAGTTATTTCCCCATTTCCAACTTATTTCACTATATTTGTAACGTGGAAAAAATAACGCACCTAGAAATATTTGTAACCCGTCAAAATTTGCACTTTAGTTTTGTATTCCAGAATTTGTTTTCAAATCTTGATGTTGGCAGAGGAAATATATTTATAGAAGTTTAATTTCTGTACAACTTGGGGCCGCGGTGGCTGTGAGTGGTTAGCCTGCTCACCTCCCACCGAGGCGAACCGGGTTCAATCTCCGGCTGGTCACTTACGGATTTTCGCAAGTGGGAATCGTGCCGGACGATGCCGCTGGTCGGCGGGTTTTCTCGGGGATCGCCCGTTTCCCCCGCTCTTCCATTCCGGCGTTGCTACATACTCACCTCGCTTCACCCGCATTGGCTTTCAAGACCTCGCTAAGAGCTGCTCAAATATCTTCACTCACTCAATACAACCTATAACCAAGCCACTTCAAGTTTTTGTCCCCCCCCTCCAGTACATGCATGACTGTTTAAGATTCATTTATCAAGAAAATTTTCACGGTATACTTACTTAACAATCANTGTCCCCCTCCAGTACATGCATGACTGTTTAAGATTCATTTATCAAGAAAATTTTCACGGTATACTTACTTAACAATCAAGATTTTCAGATGATATGCGTCAGCATGTCAACGTAATATAATTAGTTTCTCAAAAATCCCTTCCAAAAATTTGATGGAACTGCGCCAGCCAAACGTTAAACGGCAAGAGCGAACGCAACTGCCAGGTTAGCTACAGTCGGTTCTACTTCACTTTAGACTATGGCGATGAAAAACAGCTAATTCTGGAAGTTAACTCCCTCTTAATTCCTGTTCAACTTATCCAAGCGTGTTCGTATGCTGCTAAAGATGTTTGAATATTGCCACCTTGAAGTGTGGTACAAGAGTAAGGGATTATTTGAAAATTCTACAGTGAATCTCCTTTACATCGAAGTCCACGCAAACCTGTGCTCGGTTAATATACACGTATACATACATATCTTAATTTTTGAATAACTTACAAATAAACTGATTAAAATAAGTTGAAATATTCGTGTAATAGCACACATACAACTTAATCAGTTCCGCTCTCAAGATACTTATTATATGCGTACACGCTCCGCTCATATTCGTGGGCCTCTGACAAAATGTTTATTATTGTGAAACAAACGTTTTCATTTGAATTAGGATATAACAAATCACGTAATTCCTACGCGTTAGAAAACTTGTGTATTATCGTTATTCTAGCATTAGGTATCAAGATATTTTAACACTAAAATAACAACAATAAAAGTTTGCAAGTAAACGGCAAAACAATAAATTTGTGCTGACATAAAGTCAACAATTACGAAAGAAATGACTCCACGGCATAGACATGCGGACGCTAATTTCAAAATCTACAACAGCGATTTAAGTAAAGTACTGTTAGTAAGATTTACCTACAGCTTAACAAAGAATTGGTTACGACTAAGAGACGTTGAGGGGCGTGATACATGAATCAAAGCCACATACGTTAACTGCTGTCCACAGGATTTTGGGAGACAACATTGAGAAACTAGGAAAGGGCAGTCCTAGATAATGATTTCTGCCAAATTTATATACAAATGTTTTGCTAGTTGATGCATTTATTACACATTAATTAATTCTTGCGCCCCAATGGTGTGTTGAAATGTGTAAGAAATACCTCGGCAGAATACACCATACAGTACTACTAAAATATCTGCTCCAAAAGATAGTATAAACTAGGAATTAGGAGTACCCTTTCTTAGTTTTTCTATACTGGCTTCCATAAACTTTTAAAATATAATTTAAATTTATAACATTAATTTATGTCTCACAAACTCTTAATAGTGAATTGAGCTGTTACGCCTTCAGGTGCACGGTTAAAATCTCTAAAAATTCAAAAGGCTTGCTAGCCAATTTCAAGAAAGAGTTTTAAAAAACTGACGACAAAGGTGCGTTTCGTAAAAAAACAAACAAAAAAAACCATGGTGAATTTGCATCAATCACTTATCCACAAATAAAGTTGCTAACAGGCACAGACTGAGTTCCGTGTACCACAAACTGTCGACACCTTCTTCTCCCGAGAATGGCACGTTCTAACTGCTTACTGCGGCGAATGATGCATTGATTCGTCATTCATCAAAACATTTCGGAAACTGTGGTACCGTGCACAAAGTCAGTTAAGAGTTAGCAAACGAAGCTATTTATGAACATTTTTGTTCAAACTCTACTTTCTATCCAGCTATGCGTTGCCTGAAATACAAATCCATATAGTTTTACAGCGAAATACCATGTTGCTCAAACGTAAAAATATATAGGTTTTCAAATTTACGCATATTCACAAATTCCGTGGCTACTTTACTTTCATCGTCTATTTTTCCAACAGGAAAACATCGGTCACAATCCACTGAAGCAGATTGAAAGTTTTACGATTTTTATTTGCCCACAACAGAAACAACAAAAGCGTAATTCGAAATAGCAGAAAACATCAAGCGGTTTGTAAATGAGAAATATCTTATTGAACTGAGCACAGTAACTAACTGGGGGGTGAAACGACGTGCAATGCTTGCTAGTTCGTTTTTATTTCCTTGTAAAACGTTTCGATACAGTTAAAATATAAAAAATGTAACGTTTCCCCAAAATAACGTAGCAACAGTATCCGTACTTTTGAAACTGTCCTTTTTTTTTAAATTTACTTTTGACTGAATTTATTTCCTGCAGGTATAATTGTTTGCGTTATATGCTAGGATTTAAAGTTTGGACGCTCCTAGGCCAAACAGTTTTTGCGGTCCCCTCTTCGTACCATCTTGGAGAAGAGGAG